>JACXGM010037442.1:0-11102 GCA_016801145.1 Umbra pygmaea
GTTCCAGGCACGTCCAGCTGGGAGGAGGCCCCGGGGAAGACCCAGGACTAGGTGGCGGGATTATATCTCCAACCTGGCCTGGGAACGCCTCGGGATCCCCCAGTCGGAGCTGGTTAATGTGGCTCGGGAAAAGGACGTTTGGGGTCCCCTGCTGGAGCTGCTGCCCCCGCGACCCGATCACGGATAAGCGGATGAAGATTGATGGATGGATGGTTCTCTGCATTAATTTAAGCTCTAACAATTTCTTAGTATGCTCCACTTTATAATATTCTTTAACCTATGTAAAGTTTCACTGAAATATAAACTGTTTCTCATTTATAATTTCCCCCCATAGATTTTACCTTTGAAAATGTAGCTTACATTATACAAACTAAAACACTCTGCAGACCTTTATTTAGAAGGCAACATGAAAATGACAATTCTTATTGTTGCAGACAAATGTGACTTGTGACTTGAAAACAATGACTTGGTCCCACCTCTTAAAATAAGTTTTGGAATATTGGATTGTATGACTTTGACAATCGACTAGTGTGGACTTAAAATGGGAAATAAACAGAGGTATGTGCACTGGTTGATTTGTTAGATTTGCATAGTTCAATATAAGGAATCACATGGCTATATGCACTAGTAATGACATTTTGAACATGTTTACATGCTAAAAGCATGTTTTAAACTTGCCCTGTAAATGCGTGACGGTCTGTAAACTGGAGCAGGGGGATAACATGGTTTTGGTAATACAGATTGTTTGAGTTATTCTCGCTACTGAGAGCACTCCAGATATCCAAACAACAGAGCTATGTTTTGAAATTGCCCGGAATTCTCCTTTAAGGTATTGCTTCTAATGTTCAAAGCATTAAATGGTCTTGCTCCACAATATCTGTCTGACTTACTCTACCCTTACCGCACGGTCTGGTCCCTTAGATCAGCTGAACTTGGTTTATTGTCCATCCCTTGTTTCCGGCTGTCCACTGTAGATGGAAGGTCATTTAGTATTGATGCTCCTCAATCATGGAACTCGCTAGCTCTTACACTATGCAATACCTTATCATAAAAAATATCTATTTAAAATGCATTTTGTATAATGTGACTACATGTATCTACAGTATCTGGCTGTAATGTATGTCTGAGTGTCTAAATGTAATGTACAATGTAAAGCGACCTTGAGTTATGGAAAGGTGCTATATAAATAAAACTTCTTCTTCTGAAGTTCTCGCACAATATAATTTAATTTGTTCTAATTTTTTGCCTAGATGATACAGAGAGTAACGCCTGTTCTCAACATGGCACAGCTATTCAACTGAACATTGCACACAAGAAGGCTGTCCTGACGTCTCACCATCACTGGCAGATATGCTAGCATCAACGATGAATGGGCCTACGGTAGTTGTCAAGCAAATTCAACAACATGTAAATGTAGGCTAAATGCATGTAACTGTATGGATTTTAGATAAGAAATAAAATTGCCAGGTGCAAATCTACCACCAAAAGGCTTTGTTGTTTTTTTGTCTACTGTTTATTGTTGAGTAACCCTAACCCTACCCGTAACGTACAACATACAGATATACTTCGGCAGTAATGCACAATAGGGTGTAGTATATGGAAAACGTACCACATCCAGGGGATACAACCCTTATCCCTAGCATGTTGAGTATATTCTGTAAACACCCAGAGATTCCATAATTTTATTATAAGGAATTTATGTTATTGAGGTACTATGCATACTAATGCATTTCATGACATCATGTTGGGATTTATACAACATCAGGACCATAGTACCGTCTGTCGTACCGTCCGTTATGTAATTATCAGTTCGCACTAAAACTGGGCACATTCGATTAGCATGAAAACATTTCCCAGAGAACAGTCCACTCAGTACCAATGTGTTATTAACCTCTAGGTTCATTTTGCATTGAGGGAAAAAAAATATTTGATCCCCTGCTGATTTTGTACGTTTGCCCACTGAAAAAGAAATGATCAGTCTATTATTTTAATGGTAGGTTTATTTGAACAATGAAAGATAGAATAACAACAAACAAATCTATAAAAACACATTTCAAACAAGTTTTTTTCAAATAAGTATTTGGTCCCCTCTCAAAAATTATGAAGTTTAGAGCAACTGGAGATGGAAGAGGATGTGTGCCTATATTGACCTCACACACAGTAAGGAGGATGGGTTGAGTAGCCAAAGAATATCCAAAGATCACAGTTGGACAATAGCAAACATTAGTTGGGTCTTTGAGTCATAGAGACTCAAATAATGATCAAACACAATGGCCCTCATTTCTGAAACGTGCGTACGACCTAAAACAGGCGTACGACGGGCGTACGCCGATTCCTACACAAAGCAAGGGATTTATCAATTTGAACGTGATTGTAGGCTGTGATACAATCTCACGTCTGGTCTGACTTCGTGTACGCAAATTCTCTAGTGTGACTAGCGGTGTTCATGGTATAACCACCCGGTTCAGTGAATTGTTGAACCAGCAATCATTGATGAATGTGTCTGGATCGCAACTACCCCATTTTGCAAATTACATTTCAGAATTACGAATTAATTTACGAGAATATTTATAGAATTACGAGTATATTTATATGTATTATTTAAACGCGCTTTGGCAGTCCTGTAGTCGAAGCGATGGCAGATCTAGAGGATCACATTAATGCGCGCTCTCTACATTGGGAAGTTTCAGCGGGAGATCAGGGACAGGTCTGGTATATCGCAGCCAACAATAGTCGAAGTGTGCCAGCAGTTTTGGCGGCTATGATGTCCCTTTCTGGTATATTCAAACTATGATTGAAATTGATTGTACTGCGTCTGTAGCCACCATCCATGAATGATGACGCATTTATCAATCGAAAAAACTTTAATTCAATAAACGTTCAGATCAAATGTGATGCCAGGATGTTTGTACTGAATATGGTAGCCGGTCATCTCCTCGGTGAATTACGCCCTAGTACAACAATTATAATGTTTCTACATAGTTTTTTGGTAAAACGGATGGATGTGATTCCTCTAGGAGACAAAGTACCTTATAACAACACTTGCAAATCCACAAACAAGTAGGAGTGTAGGTTCAACAGTGCGCACACACGCACACGAACCACGGTGGAGTGATCGGTTTGCTCAAGGGCAGGTGGCTCTGTCTTGGGTAAGCGGGGTGGGGTGGGGGGATTGCTATACACACCAGAGCAGGCCTGCAACATAATTATGGCATGCAGAGTTCTCCACGATATTGCGCTGGAGAACGGTTCCATTCAATGAAGATCAGTGGCCACAACAGCCACCATTGGGCTCTACGAAGGAGAAAGGATCTTATTTTCAGCTTGTAATATAAGTGCTATCTTGTGTAAGAAAGCTAGGGGTGAAGTCAGCTAAAATGGGCCACTTTTTGGTAAAGGGCTTATAATATCATCAAATAAGCATTGCATGAGATCTAATGTAATTTTTCTGCTCTGCCTGCCTAGAAAACTCAGACCAATCAAAACTCTTGTTACAAGTCCACAAGTGTTGAAGCAACAATGCAAGATCAGTGATTTGCTGTAGAGATATTAAAATATATGACGCTACGATATTATTTGGCCCATTTTATCTGATGGCCCAATTTAGCGGACTTCACCCTACTTAAAAAATACAATGTGGAAGGTTTAGTGAAAATAATTAATTCATTTGAAATGCACTTCAAGTTCTCCTTAATAGTTTTCAATGACTGTAGCAGTAACCTCAGTCAACACCGCATTTTCCTTTAACAAACGATGCCTGATTTTAAACTTCCATTTAAAACCAAGCGGTTGGCCTGCACCTGAGACTTGAGCGTCTCTTTTTATCTCAGAGAAATTCCTTTTCTTTGCCAGATTTCGCTTATCCATGTCGTAAATTCTAAGGGCGAGGCCTCTAATCCGTGCATAAATGTGGGCGTGATATTTAAATTACGATGGATTTCAACCGGCTGATTTATCAACACCAGTTCATTTGTACGCTGGAATTGGAGTGATACGAATGTTTTGTAAATCACACGTCAGTCTTGTCATAAGATGATTTCTGCGCTAAGATCTACACTGGTTTCTACGCATGTTTGATAAATTAGGGCCAATGTACCTAACCACAGAAAAAAAGCCTTGGCTGTCAACAAACTCAAGATGAGCAGTTTGACAGATGTCATTAGACCTTGAAATTGGACCACTTTCTATGGTCAGATGAGATGAAAATAAGACTTCGGAAAACAAACACCAGAATTTGGTTTCGCGTAGACAATGGGGGTATTTCAGAAAGCAGGTTTAGCGAAAACTCAGTTTGTTCAGTAATGACTCTACGTTTACAGTTTCTTAAAAGCCAGTTCAGCATTACTCTTAGTCAGTTGTCACACCAACATACTCTGTAAATCTAACCTGCTCGCTAGTATTATTAGTGGTATACTCCTAAGTAACAGACCGACAAAATATATCAAAAAAGTATTCCATTGCACCAATCAAAGCAATAATGAATTTGGTATTACATTTTGAGACCAAGTTGTTAATTTAATATTTTTCAGGGTTTCCAGGTGTTATTGGCTGCATAGATAACACTCATATTCCAATCAAAATTTAGAGATAGCAATGCTCAAGATAACAATGTGGACCACCCTGCTGACACATGGAGTAGGTGAGCAGTCAGAGATACAATATGTTACAATAATTTCTAATTGACCCCTTCAAGTCCAAAGTGTCATACAAATACACTCTTTCGCTTCTGCTATTACTTCTCTTCTTAACTGTCAGTTCATACTTGGCACTGGGGAAAGAATAGGCAGTTTGTTTCTTCGTTCTTCATGACAAACGATGATGTCTGTGTTCCACTAATGAGGGCTTTTCATATCCTCATGCTCGTGCTTAACGAAGGGTTTCTTCGACTCAGGGTTGACTGAGCTAATTGTTACCTGTTCTAAAACCTTCAACTCTGAGGTTGACAGCTCAGAGTCAGTCAACTCGGAGTTTGTTAACCCGGCTTTCTGAAATACCCCCACTATACTTTCAACAAGGCAGCATGTTCTACAGATAGCTATTCCAGTTGAAATGCGGTTAAATTCTAATTGCCTAAGTGTTTCTGTGGGAAAAAGCACTTGCTACAATGAATGGGATTGTGGAATAGCTTTACTTGTAAGGCTTAAACAAAAATGACTGACGACTGCATATGCGTCACTGAATCACTGAAGTTTTCCAGCACGCATGGAAAGAGACGTACAAGAGGACAATTAACATGAGTAAGTTTATTAAACCTATTTTCTGTACCTTGATAATGAAGAACACATCGTATCTGTGTGGTATTGTTATTGTACTGTATGTGTAGTGTGCCAGCTGTATTTAGTAGCTAGCTGACTGTGTAAATTACTGTATCTTACTATATATAGGCTACTCTTTCTAGATAAAGAAAAATGGATGGGATCACATCGCTTTTTTAGCCGCTTTCAGGCTGTAGTGCCAGTTAATTCAGCACGTAGATCCCTTTCGTAACCTTCCGACCTAAAATGCCGACTGCAGACCCTAACTATTTAAAGCCTATTGTAAAGTGTGAAAGATTACTCCTTCTTTTTGGGCTTGCTTGTAATTTTTGCAACCAGGTACAGAACACCAAACGGGCATGATGAATAGAAATTAGACTACAATTTCAAAAACAAATACGTATAACTTTCTAGCGTCAAGCTCTACTGTTGAATTGCCCATGTTCTGTTACGGTGTGTTCAAACGGGGACGGGCACTAAATTCGCTTGGAATTCTGGGAGTTGTGGTAACTCAAGTTTAAACAGATACAGAAGCACCCCAGTGGATGCGAAAGGAACTGAAATATACTATCGGCTTTTCTCTGATATATTTAACAACAGACGTGTATATGACAAATCATCTATGGTAACGTTTGTAAATGGTATACTATGAAACTGATTTACTGTGGAACACTCCTTTAATTTTGTAGCGAGTAACGAAAAAACTAAAATGTAAAAAAGTATCAACTGTTGTCATAAAATGTAGTGAAGTAAAAGTACAAAGTTGGCAGGCAGATACATACTCAAGTAAATTACAGATACATAAAAAATACTTAAGTACAGTAACAAAGTATTAATACTTAGTTACTTTACACCACTGGATTTAGTCACACTGAAATTGGCATTGGCCACATTAGTTACCTAGAACGTAGTACTCCAACAAGGTACTTTGGCTGACCCAGTGAGAGAAGCAAAACACATGCTACAATTAAACACCTCGGCACAACGCGTTTGGTGCATTGCTCATCTATCGTCATAAAAACTTCTTCCTTAACAACAGAAGGGAAAATGTAAAAAATTGTGCTGTCATCCGTAGTTAGCTAGGAGTTGAACAGTTCAAAAGCCTAGTCTGACTCAGAAGTGTGACATCACTAAGACATGAGCTGTATCCCTTCTATGTGTGACATCACTAAGACATGAGCTGTATCCCTTCTAGAACTGACCAAATTGATTAGCGCGAGGGGTGCATGAATGCACAACGGTAACAAGACAGATTATAAACGTGACAAGTAAATGCAATTCATGTATCAAACAAAATGTTAATATATTTTTCAGTTGATAGGCTGCCTGTCTAGCTAACATACTACAGTACTTTGACAAGAAAAAATAGATTCTGTTTTGAATACTGTCTGTACACTCCATAATACTAAAGCCTGGAGCTGGATATTATTATACGTAGTGAGACAATGCTAATTTTTGTAAAACACAAAACATCCAACTTTCTGGTTTAAACATAAATCTAGTTAGTTAGCAAGCCATTTGCGCCAAAAAACATTTTCATGAAAGGCTTACCTGTTTAAAGCGTAGTTCTTAGTTACTTTTATCGAGACTGGAGTCGTTCAAAACAGGAAATGACGTCAGACTAAAGGAAAATACACTATTGGCTGGAACAGAGTCAAATATGATTTCAAGAAGGATAGCAAGGAGATTGAAAATGTACAAATCTTTTTACACATTTACACAAATCGTGCAGAATATTTGCGTAAAAATTCTGTAAACAAATGGAGACCAGTCCACAAACTCATTTCCCATCCACAAATAAGGGATGTTCTTGTTAGTATTGATTATATCACACACAAATACAAGTCATGGAAATTGTTTGCAAATTTGTGTTTCTTATATAGAGATCATAAAGTATTTGTTTGTGGATTTTGAAATAGTTTATTTGTAGATTGTGACATTTATTTGTGAATCATGTTTCTTATTTGCAGGTTATCACGTATTCATTTGTGAATTTTAAATGTGTTTGTTTGGAGATTGTAATTTTTTTGTGGATCTTGTTTCATGAGGTGTTTGTTTGTAGACTTTCTGCATTTGAGTCAAAAAATTTTAAACAAATAAGAACCAATACGCACACAGTATATGATACACAAATACAAAATGTACAACTTGTTTATTGTGGATAGTGAATTATATTGGTTAATCGTGTTTCATATTTGTAGATCAGAAGGCATCTGTTTGTGGATGTTACTTTTTTCTATTTACAAATTGTAGTATATATTTGTGACTTGTAGTCTCCACATTTGCAATATTATTAAAGCAAATCTATCTCCATAGGCCACACCGTGATAGTTTTTATGGTGTGCTTGGTGTCTCAGCACAGGACATTGAGCAGGAACCAGCAGGATAGAAATGTGGTCAGAGAAGACCAGGTGGGGGCGGGGCACCACTCTGTATGCTCCCCATCTGTTGGTGTACTCACGGTCCAGTGTGTTTTCCCTGGTTGCTATGGAGATGTGCTTGTGGAACCGGGGCAGAATATCCATCAATTTAACATGGTTGAAATCCCCTGCTACTACAAAAAAAGCCTCTGGATGCTTGTTCTGTAGCGCACTGATGTGATCATGTAGTTCCCTGAGAGATGTTAGCATTAGCACTCGGGGGGATGTAAACAGCCACAATAAACACAACTGTAAACTCCTGAGGCAAGTAGCATGGTCGGCATTTTAATGTCAAATATTCCACCGCTTCAGAACAGAGGCTGCTTACCAGAGAGCAGTTCATTCACCAGCCTTTATGTAAACACAGGTTGACAGTGTATCTGATGTTGACGCTGTATCTGCTGACATCCACTGCAGACCGTGGCCAGGTTTTCTATGTTCTTGTCCATGCCAGGCCACCAGCTTCTAGCAAGACTTTTTATCTTTACAATACCAAGATGTCTTTGACGTGCAGTGACTCTAAAAATCTTGAACGCAGTTTGGGTGGCACAATGACACGTGTGCCCAACATGACACAGCCTTGACACACTAACAGCTGATCTTGTCGGGTGGAGTACTCAGACAGCTGGGTCACTCTGAGCTGGCCATTCATTTATCGTCACCTCATAGACTCTAGATACCATAGTGTCTCTTTAGGTTCCTAATTGTATTTCAGGGCTTGTAACTGGGACAGGCTCCAGTTGAGACAAATGGAACATGCCAGCTGGATCCATTGAGTTGTCAGAAAGTTCTGATTGGTATGGCAAACAGGAGAGTCCATACACATTTCCGTGTTGCTTTGTCCCTTTAAACTCATTGGGGGAAGTGTGGGCACAGAGGAACAGAGCCCACCGTTGTAAGCGTGCAGCTGCCATGAATGGGACACCCTTTTGAGAGTTCAGTAATCAATGTAAAGTGTTCCATATAGGTACTGGTTAAACCTTTTTACCCCTATGCCAAACTCAAAGCTTCCCTCTCTTTTTGAGCATGGTTTTGCTCTGCTGAGTTTAGAGATCTTAATGAAAAAGCAATCGGCCGCTCAGATCCATCAGGCATTTTGTTAACCAGTACGGAACCGATGCCATATGGGAAAGCATCGCAGGCAAGTCACAGAGGAAGAGTAGGATCAAAATGTTTCAACTTCTGATGTGATACTTTTACAGTCCTTTAATCACTCTCATTTGGCACCCAGTTGCAACAAGCAGTTCAAGGGGTGCAAGACAGTGGAAAGGTTTGGTAGAAACTTGCTGATGTGGCCCAAAAAGGAGCACAGCTGGCTCACATCTTCTGGTTTTGGTGCCTTCCAAACCGCATTGACTTTGTCCAGGGATTTGTGTAAGCCATGTCTGTGTATGATGTGACCACAGTACTTAATAGTGTCCTTGAAGAACTCACATTTGTTTCTGTTGGCTCTGAGTCCAAATTCCTCCAATCTTGAAAAAAACACATGTAGGTTTACCAGATGAGCCTCATCGTCGACCAGTTACAATAATATCATCCAGGTAGCATTGTGTGCCTGGTATCCCCTGGAGATCCTGGTCCATGGCACTTTGCCTTATCACTGGGGCACTGGATATGCCAAAAAACAATATATTAGACTGATAAAGGCCTTTTGTGGCATTTATTGTGAGGTATTTTTGCGATGACTCCTTTTACTTCCATCTGAAGATATACCTGAGCAAGGTCTGTCTTTGAAAAACCTTCTCCGTTTCCCAGTGATACACATTCATATTTTATGTGTGGGAGCAGATACTGGTCTGGAGGTTGTGAGCTAACACTGACCGTGTCCATCCCTTTACCACAATATCCAGCTGCATGTTATCAGACTACAAAAGTTTCCTTTTGAGTTTTATTGAGTTTTATGAAGTTTAAGAACTTTTTGTATTTGAACCGCGGGCCTGCACTTCTGAACAAATGATGGATGTGAAAAGTGTCAAACTGCTCAGCTATTTCGGATTATACGTCATCCTTATGAAAAAGAGATTTTAAAAATGTACAAGATTAACAATTTTAACTGAAGATTGACAGAGATTATTTACGAAAGTGATTTGTTGTTCGTCTCACGACCCGGATGTAAAGGTCATCACGGTGCATTTTTTGTAAAAATATACTTTTACAAATAACGTTACAGCTCATTGGCTGTTCACTCAATCATTCTAAAATTTTTGAAATATGTTGTCATCCCCTTAGCAACATGAAATGAAGTGTTTTCAGCACCTATGTCTCAATATATAGCTTTGTAGGGTTCTTCCAAAGAGGATGTAGAAAAATAAAAATTGAAAATAATTATGCATTTTCTTTATTTCATCTTGTGCCATATTCACCGTGTATATTTATTTGAAATGGATTTTACACTTCCCAAAAATTCAGAGTCTTTCCTTTAAAAAAATATAAACCATATGTTTTTCCTTGCTTCAGGTCCAGTGTAATAAGAGGTTAACTTTGGGTATGTTTTTTTTCAACTCTAAATTGGTCTTTACATCCAGTAGTTTTACAAACTTTCAACCAGTGTCTTCATCTCAATTACTTTAAAAAAATAATTTCCCAGATGAAGTTTACATTCTGTCAATCAGATGTATTGCCTGGACGTCTGTTTAGAGAGGTTTTAGACACAATCTGCCTCATCCTCTTAGCTATAATAAATAGCTGTTTTATAAATGGTATTTTTTCAGAAAGTTTTAAACATGCTATCGTACAGCCCCATTTAAAAGGACATCACCTTGACCACATCGTGTATAACAATTACCTATTAAAAGGACATCACCTTGACCACACCGTGCATAACAACTACCTATTAAAAGGACATCACCTTGACCACACTGTGCATAATAACTACCTATTAAAAGGACATCACCTTGACCACACCATTTATAACAACTACCAGCCTTTCTCTAAACCAGGGGTCACCAACAAGTCGATCGCGATCGACCAGTAGCTCGCCAGACATTAATGAGTAGGTCGGAAAATGCATTTAGAAAACTGCACTAAATTAAATCTCACAGATCATGCGAGGTAATTCCTTTCCTCTAGACCACAGGTGTCAAACCGGTTCCACGGAGGGCCGAGTGTATGCTGGTTTTTGGTCTATCCTTTCAATTCATACCCAGCCATCACCTATGTCTTAAGATGTCTCAAGGCATCTTGAGACATGACTTGAGACATCTCAAGACATTGCTGTACTGAAGATGTGTCTTAAAGGTCCCATGGCATGAAAATTTCACTTTATGAGGTTTTTTAACATCAATATTAGTTAATCTAGCCTGACTATGGTCCCCCAGTGGCTAGAAATGGCGATAGGTAAAAACCAAGCACTGTGTATCTTTCTCTGACATTGAGAAAACGAAAGCTAAAACGAGCTGTTCTGATATTTTCCCCTTATGTCGTCATA
>JACXGM010037443.1:0-11102 GCA_016801145.1 Umbra pygmaea
CCCTGAGAATGCCTACATCACACATGACACCTGCAGTATCACAGCCCTGAGAATGCCTACATCACACATGACACCTGCAGTATCACATCCCTGAGAATGCCTACATAACACATGACACCTGCAGTATTACAGCCCTGAGAATGCCTACATCACACATGACACCTGCAGTATCACATCCCTGAGAATGCCTACATCACACATGACACCTGCAGTATTACAGCCCTGAGAATGCCTACATCACACATGACACCTGCAGTATCACATCTCTGAGATGCCTACATCACACATGACACCTGCAGTATCACATCTCTGAGATGCCTACATCACACATGACACCTGCAGTATTACATCTCTGAGATGACTACATCACACATGACACCTGCAGTATCACATCTCTGAGATGCCTACATCACACATGACACTTAGGAAGAAGGAGACTGACAAGCGTTGAGTGAACATGCAGTAGACTGAGCCTATCAACTAAAATATTGCAATATAATGTTTTTACTTGCTGCTAATGTATTGAGTGGCTAAAGCTGGATAGGATTAAGAAATAGTAGGACATTTTCTATTTCCAATAAAGAATATTTTCATATGGCCTAAGTTGGTCCGGTCATCTAAGCCTCTGCTTGCGTCATTAACTTACATCCTATCCTCTTAGAATAAATGTTTCTAAAATGTTTTTTTTGTCTTAATATGAAAACACTATGGTTGAAGGTAGAATATATTTTGGTTGGAAGGAGAATTAGTTTTTGTTCCCAGTAAAATCCTTTACGTACATGGAACCAAAAAGAGTTCCCCAATGGGTTCTCCATTGGGGAAAGCTGAAGATCCATGGCGAAATACTCTCCCTTAGCTGTATGTCAAATAAATCATAGACAAACACATGTCCTAAACAGGAGATATCAATCCTAACCAAGCAGAATTTACACAAAATATGTTTTATTTTAAATGGAATATTTGGCAAAAATGTTCATGATGTTTAAATTTTGTTTCATGTTTGAATGACTTACTTCTTTCAGGTTAATGCTTTACTACATTAAAGAACAACCTTTCCTCACGAATGAACCGGCGCAGGTCTCAATCCAGTCACCTGCCATCTCCCATCTGTACTTCTGCAACTCGCTGTTGTTTGGGCTGCTGCCTGCTTGTGCCATCCAATACTTCAAAAAGGATACCAGCTTCAACTACCTGAGACAGTCCTGATGCTCTGCCAGACCTGGCACCCTAAGGAACCTCACAGAGACTGGAGAACTGCCAGATACACCGCCCTCCACATCATGCTCCATATCTTCCCTTCCAAGGGCCCTTCCAGGTAGACTAAACTAAACCCAAGCTGCTAGCAGACCCAGAGGCCCCATGCAGAAACTTCAGCATTGCCGACTATACAGCCGTTTACCTCAATTTCACTCAAAACATCTTCAGCATCGAGCTGCAGCTCAACACCAATTTGGCTCTTGCTAAAAATGTCTTAATTCTGACATCAGATTCTCAGTGTTTTCTGCTTTTATCAGAATTTATTTACCACAAATTAATCATAAAAATTAACCATTGCTAATATAAGACTTTTTAAACGAGGTTACAAAGTAACAAAATATCCCTGCTAAGATTATTTAATTTGAGATGAATCCGGTAAAATCCAGTCAAACTGACTTGGTTACACTGATCTTCCATGTAAATAGTTTTAACTAATATCTTCTTTGCTGATGTCACGGTTGACCACTGCTTCCAGCCCATTTGAGCCTGTTCCATGTTTATGTCTGAATTGTTTTGTGACCCGTACTCATTGTTGCCACATCTACTTCTCCCCATTACATTGCTAATGTTTGCCAGCTAGACACACACACACTGAACATCGATTCAGTAACCACTCTCTGTAGGAGTTTACTTTGCAAGTCTTTCATATTTGTCTGATCTCTCCCTGCACCAGCATAGCCTGTTATAGAATGACTGACCTTAGACAAAAGAGACAGCGAAGTACCAGAGCGAGCAGAGCCTCCTACCAGGCAGGAGAAGAAGGCTATGACAGCAATGAACTGGAGGCATTTATCACCCACCATCTACAGTGCCTCCAGTCATCTGAGGGCTGTCCTCACTACCCCCTTTCCATTGGGGTAGTGCAAGTGGGGTGCGGAGCCCACAATTCATCCAACCATGTCGCCCTAGCTGCCAATTATTTTCGCACTGCAAGTCCAACACGGAAGCCTTCAGTCGGATCATGCACGGAATGATTATGTTCACCAGCTATACTTTTGCGATTGAACCCACAGGTGCCCGATCTGGAAACAAGGAGTCGCTGGAGAGCGATGTGGCAGGATAGATAATCTGATTAATTCAACACAAATCCCTGGCAGTGCTAAGCCAATTTGCGCTGACTCATGCAGGAGGCCCGGGAAAAGTCAGAGAACTGATAATCAGGCTCGAACCCATTGCTATCATGATTTAGACAGTTGTGCGATGCAGAGACGTAGCTCACTATGCCATGCAAACCTTGGCCAAGTTGTTTATCAGTACACATTAAGGTCCTGTGAGTAGTCCTATGGCATGATCCGAGAGTTCTGATCTTCACGTGGGCTGTCTTCATAACTTACCAGTGATCTATGAAAAACTAATTTAACTTCAATTGGAACAATAAAATTACAGAACTTCTTTTACTGGATCATTAGGGTCTTACTAAGGAACTTCCCAAAAGTTGTGAACTCAGCCCAACCCAGAAAAGTAATCTATTACACTATTTATGCCCATCTCTGACTGTGGCTCTGCCCCCCTGGCCACAACTAGGGGACCAACCACCTGGAGCTGAGACTGAGGCTTCACCCCCAACAACTCAACCAGAGCCTGCAGCTCAGCCCCTTCTGCAAGACCAGCTGCATCACCCACTACTGTGGAGACTGGGGCTCCACCCCTACACCACAGCTGGTACCAGCTGCACCACCCATCCCCCTGGGTTGCCGTGCCCCTCATTACACTCCATAGGTTCCTCTATATATTATATTGCAATGTGTTCCTTTTTATGGCATTTATGACAAATATAGTCTGCATATAAATTTGTACCTTCATTAAGGCCCTTCAGAGTCTGTGACTGTTCCCATACCCCTTTTGTAGAAACTAGATCTGGATGGTATGGTATGGCTTTCCAGCTGCTGGATGTGCTGAGGAGTCTTTGTGTTGGCTGGAGCCGGCTACCTAGACTGTTCTTCTACTGCCAACTGCCGCTCCTCTAGGGAAACAAACTCATCAATTGAGTTTGGTGCACAGCGCCAACCCACTTTCTCAGATAAGTGGGCATCGCTCTTAGATAGTGATCCATTGCTATCATCTCCGCAACTTTGGATGCCCAGTTAGCTTTAAGATCCAGCCATCTTCGTGCTAGATGAAGGAGGTTGAACATCTGCGATCATGGCACTGAAGCTGGGTTGAACAGCCTGGAGTGGAACTTCATGGCCCTCATTGCAGTGGTGACGCCAGCTCTGGTAAGGATCTCTGCATTCAGTTGTTTGTAATCATCTGCCATGGCTGCTGGGAGATTTTGGTAGGCCTTCTGAGCGTCGCCTACCAAAAAGGGAGCTAGACTCCCCTCCCACAGTTCTGCTGGCAATTCCTCCCTTGTACAGAAGCTGTCTTTTCGAATGAGCTCAGAAATGCTTCAATGTCCTCAACTGCAGACATCTAACAACAAAGTTCTGGCAATTTTTCATAGAATGACGAACAAACAAAACACTTACAAACTCTAAAAGTCTGTTCTCGCACACAAAACCCGCCCACTGTCCTTAAGGTTATCGGTCCCTTTTTCAAGATGGCCTACTTCCTCTCCAGATCAGTGGTTAACACCAAAGAAGAAACTGCACTGACCTGGAAAAAAACAGCACCAACTCTAGCTGCGGTTAACATAAAAGACATCAACTGACATCAAACATTACACAGGAAATGGAAAAACCTCTACAATTACATTTTAGGGTAAACAAACCAAACAAACATGTTTTATCCACCCTAGTATTCTTCATTACACCTTCCTAGTACTGTGACGGCTACACTGCTGGCATCTGTCACAATACACCATCAGTTAAAACAAACACAATTCTCACTGTAAAAATCCTTAGCCAGTACAATTAATTGACCTAAAGACGCTAAGGCATCTAAACGAAGTACTGATTGGATGCCATTCAAAACACGATGTGCTAAACATGAAAAAGCAGATCTACTACAGAGCTTATTGTTGACCAAAGGAGTCAGTAATATTAACCAACTCTGTGATCTTATAATCTGAATATCTAAGTTCCAAGAGAGAAGAGACGTACGTTGGGAGCCTGTGGAGAGGGGATTATAAACAAATTGAAAGAGGTGCAGTAGTCTATGAGTCATTAAAGAGGTCTAGACAACTGTCTGGTAAAGAATGCAGTGAATGAGACCTATGATATACAGAGTCAAGGGATCTCAGAGTTGTATCTGTTGCCCTATTGTATATAGTATCACCATATTCAAGACCAGGGAAGAATGTTGATTGAACTATCAGCTTCCTGTTTACCAGTGAGCAACAGCACAACATTAGCCAATAGTAATTTTAGTGACCAAACAAAAAAAAACATTACCCCTGTTTTTATTTTCCATCTACTGACTTCCTGATCAATATTGGATCACATTCTAGATTTTTCTGCCCACTTTTAAAAACTATAAATTTGACCGTTGGTATATACTGTACATTCCCCAGCACACTCTCTGCAATCATCAGACCTAATCTCCCTGGTCATACCAGGCACAGTCCTGTGAAGCATGGTTAACAGACCCTGTGGTTGGCCTACAGGAAGTGTTGGCTTGTTTAATGCATATTCAAAAACGAAAATACTATTTTAAAGGCTGTCGTAAAGCACATTTACACTTTTAATTTACACATCTTTCTAGGGGAGCTCAAAATATATTTAAATATACTGTATAACCAAACTTATTAAATATGAATATGATCAAATAACATGAATATCAATATATTTTCTATGGTAATTATATATATTTTTTTTAACATGAAAAACATTTTGACATTTGCAAATGCCTGCAAACTCATTGAACAGCCCTTCATCATACACTAGGCAGTTTTTCAAAGGCACAACGTGGAAGCTGAGTGACAGGCCAGTTCAATGTTAAGATTTATATCTAATATGCTTTCAATATGCTGAAGATAAGATTGAAGGCAAAAATACCTAAAAATTATCAATGATGGCTGCAATACAAGACTGGCAACACATACCAGTTTTCCTTACTTTCCCAATCCCGTTTCCCTTTTTCCTTGTGTATCGATTTGTTCTTGGTTCCCTTGTGTGTGCGTTTGGTCTGTCTCTGTGTTTGTTTGTCCTCCAGTTTCCGAGCACCAGTTCCTGTTTTCCCCTGCACTCCTGAAGGCACTCCCAGAGCACCAGTCGCATCAACACTAATCCCGAGCACCTGTTTCCTCTGCCACACCTGGGGCTTATTGCCACCCTCTCTTTATTAGCGAGGTGTAGGCAGTCAGTCCCAGCCAGATTATTGTACTACCAAGTGCATTGTAGTCTTGTGCCATTTCTCTTGACAGCTAGTCTGAGCACTGTGCTTTTGAATATTTATTAAAGCCAGTCTGAGTACTGTGCCGTTATTTTCCTGAGTTGTTGTTATCTCACCCTGGTTCTCCGTGCCTCCATTTCCAGAATCCATCTGTGCTGTTGAGCTGGTCCTCACTCACCTGGTTCCCCTCCAGCCATCTGGAACTCCCGTATTCTGTGCCCTCGTACATTACCTCCCAGGTTTCCTCTCATCTGGAATACCACTTACCTGGTTTTCACTCACCAGGATTCTTCTCACTGGGATCCCAGTCACCTGGTCTCAGCTCTCCTAATCCCGTCACTACCTCCAGTGATCCGGAACTGCTTACCATTATCCTGACCTCATACATTCAATAAATATTATTGTTATCACTCATCTCGTGTTCATCTGCTTTTGGATTCACTGTACTCTCGTTCCCAGATACTTCTGCTTAATTCACAGTGTCTGATGGACTCTTGTTTTAAATGCCTTGGGCTACTGTCAAAATGGCAGCGCCAATCAATCAGTAAACTTGTACTATCAATCTCTCACTACACACTGCCTTGTACAAAGTGTCCTGTGCATTGCTGTTTAGACATATTATTCAGGTAAATGTAAACAATTACAAAACATTTTTCCTTCTTTAAGTCTCTGCGTTAAGGCAAATTTCTGATTGAAATTAAGTTTTCCTCTGTTTTGATTCTTATTGAAGCATTATATTTAACTGTTTTACTAACCAGTATACTCTTTCCTCCCTCAGAACATGCTTGATAAGGGAAAACTCATGTGTGCAGGATGACAGATCATCACCGGATAAGATACCCACTGTCTGGTTTGGTCAATGTGTAATGGTAGTTAGCAGTAATTGAATGAAAATGTATTACTACATTAAGGTGAGTGCTTAAAATACTGTAGACATTATATATGAAACAATCTCTGTACCAATACTTCTGGTCTGAATTAACAATAAAAAATAAAAGCAATAATATGAATGTATACTTTTTACCTCATAGTAGAAAGAATACCCCCAAAAGTACTATTTTATAATTCTGCCTAATTTTGTTGGTATTTTCTCTACTATTAGGTTACTAAATACACCAAAGACAGAGCTCCATCTGCTTCTTTGGTTTGATAACTTCCTGTTCTACAATTTGGATAATTTATCAAGAAGGCTACTTCACTAGCCAATATGTTGCCCAAAAAAATTACACAAAACAAGTGGAGAACACTTGATGCACTAAAGACTTAGAGCCAAGCCGATGTATGGCTACCTGGATATCATAAGAGAGGTTCGATTCCCAGCTGTGCCAACTGTTGTTGTGACCTTGGGCAAGGCACTTCACCCTAAGTTGCTCCAGGGAGAATGTCCCTGTACTGGTCAATGTAAAATGGGTGTCCATGTATGGGTCCCTCAATAGTATTTAACAAGACCCAGTAGTATATGTTTTATGTCAACAGACTACCTTGTAGTCCATGGTAGTCAAACCGTATCCATGAAGGGCCTAGTGGATGCTGGTTTTTCCTTTATATTGGACCCCAATTTAAACTGACACAACCAAGTGAGGAAAGATCCTAACCAATTCTGGGACACTGTAAAGTCCATGGAGAAGAAGAGCACCTCCTCCCAGCTGCCCACTGCTCTAACACTATCACCAACAATAAGACTAATATAGTCGAGACTTTCAACAGTGATTTGGCCTTGGTGGACCATGCTTTCCACCTGGCTACCCCCACCCACCTGGCTACCCCCCCCAGGCCAACGTCTCTGCACACCCTGCGGCAACTTGCCCAACCTCCCCCCATTTCTCTTTCGCCCACATCCAGACAGGTGATGTTTTGAAAGAGCTGCAAAATGTAAAATGTTGACCCCTACAAATCAGCCTAGCTAGACAATCTGGCCCCTTACTTTCAAAAACTCTCCGCAGCAATTATTGCAACCCCAATTACTACCCTGTTTATCCTCTCTTTTGCATCATTAGAGATCCATAAATATTGGAAATCTGTGGTCATCCCCCTAGTCAAAGGGCTGGACACTCTAGACTCAATCTGCTTCAGACCTACTGTATATTAGTCCCGCCCCCCTTTTAATCAGTGCTTAATTTAAAGGGGATCCTGCCAAAACAGGATCCGACACCTCTCAGAATTTGTGAAATTTGCTCCGGCACCTATTTTGGCCAGATCTGCTAGCTCTCAAGCATGATTTGTCTAGTTCCATCACTGTTTGCCATCAATACTGTAAACATTCTAACAAAAGGGATAATAGCTCAATCAAGTTACCTATTCTTCCTGACTTATTCATTGCTTACTGATATAAAGCTGTCATGTACGGTAAAAGCACAGAATCTTCCTATGTGCTGAAACCAGTGTTACCATGTCTGTGATATTCCAGCAGGAACACTTCTTCAATATGAAAAACACAAAACAAAATAGGTCTGTAATGAACAAATAAAAAAATAAAAATTAGTTGTATTGGAGGAAATGCGCTAAAAAATGATTTACTAATATCTCTGTTAAGTTGTTATCCAATCGCTTTAGCCATGCATTTAATATTGAGCAAATCAATGTGAAACCCCACCCACCAAGAGCTGTAGTATAAGCTTTTTTATAAACTTGTTTTCTTTCAGTGGTCACGATTGATAACACCTTTTCCCCTCATTTAAGTAAGTTATATGTTTTCCCTAAAGATACTGTAAGTATCCAAGCAGTTCAGTGGTGGTATATGCTACAGTATATCAATTAGCTTACAACATTGTAGCCTATCATCATTTTGAGTGCAGCTGTGTGGACTGCGGAAACGATGTATGAATATTCCATAAACTGAAAATGTGCAGCGCGCATTGGAACAGCCTGCGCCAATCAGAATGTCATGTCGAGAGAAAGGATTCTGCCCGACTGAACCCAGTACGTAGTCCATCCCTTCTTCCATCCCAGAATCACCCATGAAGGTATATCTACTTGCTAACTTGCCAAGGAAATAATTGAATTTCCCTATTTTATTGATTTGCTTATTGCTGATAAGCAATTTAATTTTGTCCAAAATTGTTTTGTGAAATACTTTACATTAGATTGTGGCACCTTTCTCTCCTTTCAATGACACACAAATAATGTTAATAAATCAAAATCATATGAAAAATGTATTAAATAATATACTTGTAGACTTCAGTGTTTAACTAAGTACAACTTAAATAATTTTATATAGGCTATCATACTATAATGTTGTTGTAGGTCAACTAAATAATCAAAATAATAACAATTCTCAAATAGTCTGTGTCACCGTTGCAATTTGTTTTTTTTTGTGTTTGGGTGCCTTTGTTTTTTTCATTTCAGCACATGCAGTTTAAAAGTTCTGTGAATGGCCATGCCCTCCCAGATGTGTTTACAAAGTTTAGCTGTAACCCCGAACTACCAGATCAGATTCACTCTCTGCAGTTTTCAGACTGACGTGTTGATTAGTAGTTGAATCCGGTGTGCTCGTTCTGTTATAGTTTAAGTACATGGACTGGCTGGTGGCACCTAAGGAGAGGTTTGAGAACCACTGTCCTACAAACATTTATGAAAAATTTCCCCAAACATTTGGGTTCAGATTATGGCTTGACTACTTTCAAACTAAAACATATAGTATATAGGTACTGTATCACACCTTTCAGATATCATTATCATACAATCCAGTCAAAATTTGTTTTAAAAACACCATATAATTTAAAATAAATAATGTCTGGATTGCTGAATTATTAACATCAACTAAAGCACCTCAACAAGTGATTGGAATTTAGATATGAGTGCTATGGCTTTTGCCATTTATGTTATGCATTGACAGATGTAACTCAATTTTTACTTTTACTTTATGTACTTAAGTGCATTTAAGATCACATATTTACTTTTGGTACTTAAGTACATTTAAATTCAGATACTTTAAGAGTTTTACTCTTCACTCTTACTGGTAACTTTTTAGCACAGTAGCTGTACTTCTACTCAAGTGTCATTCTCCAATACTTTTTACACGTCTGCTAAAGTCCTTTCCTGCGGTCTGCAAGTTGTCAGTGAAGCTGAATACACCTCTACCTGCCTCTGCAGCCTGTGAATGAATATCTAGCATAGCAAGACTTGTCTTCAGCCCAGAGAGAGCACAGCTGGATTCTCGCAATTTTGACAAGCATCTTCTACTGTAGATGAACCGCAAGTTTTTCAATTTTAATTAAAGGAAGGAAGAGAAGAAAGCAGAGGTAAAGATGAAAGAAGCAAGAGGAAGGAGAGTGAGCAAGAGGACATGGAGAGGAAGAGAGACAAGAGGAGACAGGTAGGAAGGAAGCAAGAGGAGAAAGGAGTTGAGGGAGGAAGTGGGCAATAAGGTAAAGGGAGCAAGCAAGAGGAGAAAGGATTTTAGTGACGATTTATGTTAATGTTCAAAGTGATGGTTCATGTTCAATGTGATGTACAGTGCCTTGTGAAAGTATTCGGCCCCCTTGAACTTTTTGACCTATTGCCACATTTCAGGCTTCAAACATAAAGATATGAAACTGTAATTTATTTGTGAAGAATCAACAACAAGTGGGACACAATCATGAAGTGGAACGAAATTTATTGGATATTTCAAACTTTTTTAACAAATAAAATAATGAGAAATTGGGCGTGCAAAATTATTCAAGTTAATATTTTGTAGCGCCACCTTTTGCTGCGATTACAGCTGAAATTCACTTGGGGTATGTCTCTATCAGTTTTGCACATTGAGAGACTGAAATCTTTGCCCATTCCTCCTTGCAAAACAGCTCGAGCTCAGTGAGGTTGGATGGAGAGCGTTTGTGAACAGCAGTTTTCAGTTCTTTCCAAAGATTCTCGATTTGATTCAGGTCTGGACTTTGACTTGGCCATTCTAACACCTGGATATGTTTTTTTGTGAACCATTCCATTGTAGATTTTACTTTAATGTTTTGGATCATTGTCTTGTTCGAAGACACATCTCCGTCCCAGTCTCAGGTCTTTTGCAGACTCCATCAGGTTTTCATCCAGAATTGTCCTGTATTTGGCTCCATCCATCTTCCCATCAATTTTAGCCATCTTCCCTGTCCCTGCTGAAGAAAAACAGGCCCAAACCATGATGCTGCCACCGCCAAGTTTGACAGTGGGGATGGTGTGTTCAGGGTGATGAGCTGTGTTGCTTTTACGCCAAACATAACGTTTTGCATTGTTGCCAAAAAGTTCATTTTTGGTTTCATCTGACCAGAGCACCTTCTTCCACTTGTTTGGTGTGTCTCCCAGGTGTCTTCTTCTTGCCATTCTTCCAGGAAGGCCAGATTTGTGCAGTATAAGACTGATTGTTGTCCTATGGACAGACTCGCCCACCTCAGCTGTAGATCTCTGCAGTTCATCCAGAGTGATCATGAGCCTCTTGGCTGCATCTCTGATCAGTCTTCTCCTTGTATGAGCTGAAAGTTTAGAGGGACGGCCGGGTCTTGGTAGATTTGCAGTGGTCTGATACTCCTTCCATTTCAATATTATCGCTTGCACAGTGCTCCTTGGGATGTTTAAAGCTTGGGAAATCTTTCTGTATCCAAATC
>JACXGM010037444.1:0-11102 GCA_016801145.1 Umbra pygmaea
GGACGGGGGTCCGGGCGTCAGCGACGGGGGTCTGGACGGGGGTCCGGGCGTCAGCGACGGGGGTCCGGGCGTCAGCGGCGGCTGAGCAGGGGGTCCGGGCGTCAGCGGCGGCTGAGCAGGGGGTCCGGGCGTCAGCGGCGGCTGAGCAGGGGGTACGGACGTCAGCGGCGGCTGAGCAGGGGGTCCGGACAACAGCGGCGGCTGAGCAGGGGGTCCGGACGACAGCGGCGGCTGAGCAGGGGGTCCGGACGACAGCGGCGGCTGAGCAGGGGGTCCGGACGACAGCGGCGGCTGAGCAGGGGGTCCGGACGACAGCGGCGGCTGAGCAGGGGGTCCCGACTCCTCCCAGGAGGCGTCCTCACCAAACCCTGGTGGCGGAGGGAGGAGTAGGACTTCCAAGCCGGTGGCAAGGAGGGACCCAGGCTGTTGGCAGTCTGCTGCAGGCTCAGGTGGTGGGCAGACTGCAGCCGAAGGCTCAGGCAACGGGCAGACAGTAGCCGAAGGCTCAGGCGGTGGGCAGACTGCAGCCGAAGGCTCAGGCGGTGGGCAGACTGCAGCCGAAGGCTCAGGTGGTGGGCAGACTGCTGGTGGCGGCTGTCGCAACACCACATAGCCCCCCCGAAAAGTGACTTGGGGAGACAGTCCACCACAGGGAGCGGGAAACCCCTTATAAGGGCTGGCATCTCCTCCTCATCGCTCTCATACCACTGGGGAACTGGGTTGGCAACTGGGGCAGTAACTGGGGCAGTAACTGGGGCAGTAACTGGGGCAGTAACTGGGGCAGTAACTGGGGCAGTAACTGGGGCCATTACAGGTGCCCTAACTGGGGCAGAAACACAAGCCCTAACTGGGGCAATTACACGTGCCCTAACAGGGGAAGACACAGGGAGCCTAGGGGGAGTAACAGAGGCCCTAGGGGCAGTAACAGAGGCCCTAGGGGCAGTAACAGAGGCCCTAGGGGCAGGTACGGGAGGCCTATGGGGACTAGTACTCCGACGGGGGGGCCTATTCAGCGGACCACTGCCCTGAACCGGGCTGGGGAAGCTAACTTGTATACTAGGGAAGCTACTGGGGGAGTAGGATTTCCTACCGGAGGGAGTAGAGGCCATCCGGGGCTGTAATAGAGGCAGTTGGGGTGGTGTCCGCCGAATGGCTCTTCTACTCCACTCGGGGGGTATTTCCCACTCCTCTGTCACGTCGTCTCAGAACTCACAGTCCCCCTCCTCCTCCGGGAAATAAGTCCCCTCTCCGCCGTCGCATGCCTTCTCCAGCCACTCACTCCCGAAACAGGCTACTCCCTCGGCATCGTAGACGATGTCTTCCGAGGAGTAGCCCATCGCCAATGCCTGCTCTATTATCCGCTGGTTGAGCAGGCGGAGATCCCTCCTGGCGTATACCGCTCCGGGAGAGAAGGGGAAGCCCCCACTGGGCTTGCGGGAATTTCCTCGCTGTCTCTTATGGGAATGGTCGGTCAATCTGTCACGTCTTCAGGAAGGTAGAGACAGGAGCGAGGTACAGATAATCCAATATACTTTATTTAAATCAAAATAACACTGCCTCGTGGGGCAAAGCAAGAATTCGTCATATAATCCAAACGGGAAGAACGAGAAACATGAAGACCCCACAGGAAACATTGACCGACAAGAGACAAGGGGAGAACAACCATGCTAAATACTACAACACACTAATTACTAACTAACCCCATCTGTGTCTAAACAATGACTTCACCCTGTACCAGAACTAGACACAAGAGGAAGACAGAACAACACATATAGAGGAATCACAAAGACAATACATGAACACCCCAACTCATATGTGACACATACAGTATAGTTCACACCAAATATTGAGGTACTAAAGAAGAAAGAATTGCTTGTCTGTTGCTGAATCATAATGACAGACCTTGCCTCCTTTTGTGCTGGCTCTGTGGGGCCATGAGAACTTAATACAGAAAATATTATACCTTACCGTGCCATAATTAGCATCCTCCTCCCAATTAGTGCAAACTGCAAAAAAAGAATTGTAGCAAAACGCAAAACACTATTGCTGCCAAACACAAGGTTCTGAGAGAACTGAAGAAATTATTAGACAGTTACTCTAAAGTTATTAGCAATAATAATGGTAAAAAGCACAACCATGTAATGTGCACTGCATCTACAACTAATAAACTACGGTAAGTCAACACATTCCCCAGAATCTCAAGTCCAGTGTAATGTTAACTATATAAAACAGGTAACATTACATGATCAACAATTAACCTGTAACCTGTTTGCAGCCAACATTAATAATTAACACGGTGGCAGCCAGCGGGACATAAATGATTACGTTCATCAACTACCACAAGTTTGGCAAGTAAACAAACACTCATCTTTTCATAACATCTAGAGAGTCACAGTCAGAGTAGCATAGCCTACCATTGCCTTGGACGTAGCTAAAGCAAGAAGCAAGCTAACGTTAGCTGGCCAATGCAGAGCTAAAGATGTTTGCTAACCTATTAGGGTAATGTTTGCTAAACTATTAGGGTAATGTTTGCTAACCTATTAGGGTGCGTTTTCAGGTGCCTGGTAAAATGAGATGTGATAGAGTCAGAATCCTTTATCTTAATCCCACATATTTTGTTTGTATGACATTTTTAAAGCCAGGGCTTATGATGAATGGCACAACAGATGCCGGTGCGGTCGACATGTTTGTGTTGTCCTCTCTCACTTGTGGCCGCGCGCAGCAGATCCCCACACATTACGTAGTACTTAGGTTACGTAGTTAGTTTATAACGCGGAGAGGGAAATAACATTCAGCTTATCAGATGATTCCTAAAAATAAATATTGTTCACGAGTCACGCATCTCGAGTCAGAGTCAAGTCTGAAGTCTTTAGAGGACGAGTCTCAAGTCAAGTCTGAAGTCACTGTGTGTGCAACTTAAGTGCGACTCGAGTCCGAGTCTCAAACTCGAGTCCCCATCTCTTGTCTCCACAGATCTGGGTAGGACTGAATTCTCTGCTTTTGCACCATTGCTTAACTCAAGCTAGACACTCTGGTACCTCTAGCCCATTTCAAAATGTTATGGAGGATCCTTTTGATCTTGTCTGTGATTGTTTTTGTTGAATTCAATGTTTTTTTATGTTTTTATGTTGTTTTTACGTTTTTGTGAGCCTTCCTTGTTTTGTATGTTGAAAAAAAAACTGTACTCACAGGGCACAGCCGTGAAAGAGATGAAGGTCATATGCTTTTTTATCCTTTTTTTTGTCACTGTCACCATGTTTCTAAATAATACATTACAACTTAATACATGCTACATGGAATTAAAAGCAAGGTTTCTGAGTGGTTAAGTTTAAGCTAAGGGTTCGGGTAAGGCTTAGATCGAGTTAACAGCAAGGTTTCTGAGTGGTTTTGTCCGCTGGAAATTTTCACGCCTTGGCAAGGCAAAATACATAACGTGACTGTTATCACACACTCTTTTAACACACTGTCTTCATTCTGTTATCACACTCACATTGTAAGGGGAACTCAGGGTTCCCATAGGTCAGAGTCGCCAGAATACTAGGATACTCGGGGTTGATCATTACTTTTGTTATTTGATTACTTGTTACGTTCTTAGTATTGCACACAGGAAGAGTGAATCATTATAGGATCTAATATCATGTGAAGGAACCATTTATACAAACACTCTTATCTAAGGATGAATGGTCTAGGCAGCTCTATGCCTGGTTACACCTGGGACTGAAGGACAGGTGTGCTGGTTACTTGATTTTCTCTATGTGTTTTTAGACCTGACCAATTCATTTCTCATTGTCAAGTATTGTTCCTCTGTTACGCTGGTTATGATTTATATTGCTCAAGACCTGTGCCTTGTGTTACTATTTCTAAGTTTGGATTAAAAGACAATCCTGGAACTCTGAATTTGCCTCCGTCCTATCTTATCCGTGACAGAAATACTCGACCGTCTACATGGAGACAGCAAAGAACCTAGGGTTTAAGGAGGTGTTAGGAGAAGGGGATCGTGTGCTACAGCAACACCACAATCAGCTGGCCAACCTCGAGACAGCTATGCAAGAGGTACTCAGGCGATTGTGTAACATGGAGATTGACAGCCCACCCGCCACACCTAGGAGTCCTGAAGAGGTGCCCATACCCTCACCATCCCTCTCTGCTAGTGTCCTAGACATAGCTCTTCCTGAGCGATACGATGGTAATCCAGCTAAATGCCTGGGTTTCATTTTACAATGCGACCTGTATCGTGTAGAGGCGAACTACTGATCAGGCCAAGGTAGCTAAGGTGGTCTCATTACTGACGGGTAAAGCCTCGGAATGGGCTACGGCAATATGGGAGGGTGCAGGACCGGAGACAGAGAATTAGGGGGAGTTCATCGACCTGTTTCGAGTGGTGTTCGACCATCCTGCTGTCGACCGTGAGAGTGGGGACCGACTGCTCAATTTTTGACAAGGGAGGCATATGGCGTCAGAGTATGCCTTGGAGTTTTGCACTCTGGCCTCCGCGAGCAGGTGGAACGAGGCAGCGCTACTGGCATTGTTCCGGGAGGGGTTACGGGAGGAACTTAAGACGGAGTTGGCCTGCCGGGACGACAATGCAACCCTGGATCAGCTCATTCGGATGGCCAGTTGTTTGGATGGGCTGTTGCGGGCCCGAAGAGGACCCAGTACACGCACAAAGCGCACCCTGGATCGCCAGACTCAAGAGGAACCTATGGAAGTCTGCTCCACCCGGCTGACTACAGAGGAGAGGAGGAGAAGGTTTCGCCTGGGTCTATGCCTATATTGTGGCGAGGTGGGACATGTTCTGGCTGGATGCCCTAACGTGAGGGGTACACCCCAGCACTCCAGAAGACAGTCGTCCTCTGGTCCAGGGGTAAGTGTAAACATATTTTGTCTCCTCATTAACCATGATGTGTTGACTTTTCCCACTGATCTGCCCGACTACCCCACGGTTAGCCCTTTGACGTTTTACTTGACTCTGGAGCCGCAGGTAATTTTATAGATGAGATGCTGGTTGCATCGATACGCATTCCTCTGGAGCACCTGAAGGCCGATATTCCGGTTTGAGCAGTAGACGGGCATCCCCTTGGAGCTGGTACATTACTAACCGCACAAAGCCTATTTGACTGATCATGAAGGAGCAGCACATTACGGAGGTATCGTTATATGTCATATTCTCACCTTCCCACCCTTTAGTGCTGGGCATGCCCTGGCCTACCCTGCATGATCCGACTATTTCATGGAGACAGAGGGAGATATTGAACTGGTCAGATGGCTGTAAAGAGAAGTGTTTTCCCAGATGGCTTGGGTCTACGTCAATAAAAAGCCCTCGAGGGGAGGTCGACCTCCGAGTTGTAGTACCCTCTGAGTATCATGATTTAATGGAAGTATTTTCAAAATCCAAGGCCACCTGTCTACCCACTCACAGATCCAGTGATTGCGCCATCTGTCTACATCTAGATGCCTCCTTGCAGAGGAGCCATATCTATCCTCTCTCCTATGCCGAAACAGCGGCGATGGAATCGTACATCCAGGAGGCTCAAGCACAGGATCACAAACGCACCTCAACCTCTCTGGTGTCTTCCAGTTTTTTTTGTTAAAAAGGACGGGGGACTTTGACCTTGCATTGACTACCGTGCCCTTAACGACATCACGGTAAAATACAAATATCCTTTGCCAATCATTCACACTGCCGTAGAACAAATGCATGGCGCTAGGATCTTCACAAAACTATGCAGCGCCTATAACCTGATACGCATTAAGGAGGGGATGAATAGAAGACAGCGTTCAGCACAAAATCTGGGCACTATGAGTATCTTGTGATGCCATTGTAGTGGGAAATTAATGTTTATAGGACCAAATAATGACTCTTTCAACAGCTGGCTTCCCATCCCTCCTCATCTAACAAAGGATTTCCTGGGATGAAGTAACATTCATGGAAAGGGGGCAAACCCCAATGTATGTCACACATTTAAGCCTGTTCATATGTGATTTTGGTTTTGATCCACCCATAAAGGGAGTTTGGTATTATTACTTGTAAAAGGTTGTATGTTGTCTCCACAGGGTTTCTAGGAGAAGACAAATGCTAGCTCCCCCTCTGGAAGATATTCAAACCCAGTCCTTTGTTACAGCCCGGATGCGCCGAGGCGCCAAGGCGACGTAATAGTCTAATTGCTAATGTACTCTTTGTTTCTCCAATTCCAGCCAGTGAACTGATCTGTATTTCGTATTCGTATGCAGCGGGAGTTGGGGGCGTCCCTTCTCGAAGGGAAATATAAGTCTTTGTCTAAGGTTAAACGGATGAGATCTCTTTAGCGACTCTCCTGGCCACACGTCAGTGCGTGCCATAGCAAATGTGTTGAATAAATGTTGTAATAGACTGAACCGTATAAGACATGCTTAGATCGTAGATCATATTTAGAAGTTTAAACGACATGTAATTTCTTGATATAATTGTGTAATTCTGTGTCCGGTTAAAGTGTTGTGCTTTGATGCCCTTTAACTGGAATTAAATATTATTCATTTACTAAGTTCTGTCATAGACATTCTAAATCATTTCCCAGAACTCCTCCGGTGGAGTTATTATTGGGAACGTAAGATAACTTGTTTGCCAGCTCTTAAGTTGCAGCCCTTATCACGCACACAGTTCAAGCTAGGTAGCACATGCACTGTTTACTGAGTATCGCGGGTAGCAATTAAGTTTTCCCGGGTCACTGTATGGGATGATCCAGCAAGCCCCAAAGTGATATATCATGATATACAGTATAATGTTGAGATCTCAGCTTCTTGTTTGACTACCCATAGTGGGGGGTTTGGCCCCCCTTCCTTCCGGGTCTCACTTTGGCAGTCGTCAAGAGTGTGAGAGACTGGTAGTTCTTACCCCACAGTCACACGAGCAACAAAAGACAAGCGACACCACTCACTTGGTGGGCGTTTCTGTATTGATACTAGCATGACGTTGCCTAGTATCTGCGAGAGGTCTTAAAAGTTACTTCAGAGATATTGTCAAGTCACAAAAACGATGTATTTTTATTTAAAAGTATTTATTTCTCAATAGAAGTAACAAAATACATGAGATAAAATGCCAAATATATCAGATATATACAGAAATACGATGTCCCGAAGCGTTTCCGCCATCTTGAATTGTTTTCTTCGACTTGAGCAACCAACGTATACGTCACGCTGCCTTCACTCCAATTGGCAGTCGCTTTGTCGCTTCTCTCAGCATTTGCATAAAATAGACTTATTGTCTATTTTTGCCCCGTCTTGCTCGCGACAGCGCTTGCGAGCTGGGAAACGGCCACTTGCGTTGAAAATGAATGGTAGCTTGTCGCTTTGTCGCTGACTTTTGTCGCTCGTGTGACTGTGAGGTTAGACAGTTGCTATAATCAGTCCTGTGGAACATCTAAAAATCCACTACAATGGCATACATCGATGATATCCTCATCTATTCCCCCAATTACGAGGTGCATGTCCAACATGTGAGAGAGGTTCTAATCCAACTACTGAAACACAACCTGTGTGCGAAAGCAGAAAAGTGTGTGTTCCATATCCCATCTGTTTCCTTTCTGGGGTACAGGCTCACTCCTGAGGGTGTTACTATGGAGATGGACAAAGTGGAAGCTGTGAAGTCCTGGCCCATTCCGACTACGGTGAGGCATCTGCAAGGCTTCTTAGGATTTGCCCATTTCTACAGGCGTTTCATTTGCTCTTCAGCTCCGTTGCCTCCCCGTTGACAACCTTGCTGAAGGGGGGGTCTATCGTCTCCAGTGGTTGGAGGAGGCCGACAACACGTTGAACGCACTTAAGGAGAGGTTTACAACGGCGCCCGTCCTGAGGCATCCTGATCCGGAACTCCCCGTCATTGTAGAGGTGGATGCGTCGGAGGTGGGGCTGGGCGCAGTGCTCTCCCAACGGCAAGGTAAACCCCCCCAAACTCTACCCTTGTGCCTTCTTCTCCAGGAAGCTAAGTCCTGCCGAGCGGAATTATGACATGGGAGATCGTGAACTGCTGGCAGTGGTGGATGCCCTGAAAACCTGAAGACATTGGCTGGAGGGGGCTAAGCATCCTTTCCTGGTATGGACGGACCACCGTAACCTGCAGTACTTACGGGCCGCCAAACGCCTCAACCCTCGACAAGCCAGGTGGGCCATGTTTCTTACTCGGTTCCACTATACTCTGTCATATCGCCCTGCGTCCAAGAATGGGAAAGCGGATGCGCTCTCTCGCATGTACGATACCAAGGAAGAGGGTTGTGGAGACCTCCGTCGTTCCGCCTGAATGCATCATCACCCCGATACAATGGGAAGTGGATGCGGACATTCAACGAGCCCTGACCCAGGAACTGGCCACGCCTTCGTGCCCCCCGAATCTGCTCTTTGTCCCTACAGACGTGAGTGACCGCCTGCTGGCCTGCGCGCACACTTCTCTGATGACGGGACATCCTGGAATCAACCGCACCATCGGGATACTCAAGGCTAAATACTGGTGGCCCACACTGGCACAAGACATGAGGAGGTACATAGTCTGCGCGCAGAGTACACCGCTGCGTCACCTGCCCTTCGGTAAGCTGCACCCACTGCCCATACCCCAGCGTCCCTGGTCTCACCTATGTGCAGACTTTATCACTGACTTAACAGCATCTAAGGGTCATACAGCCATATTGGTCATAGTGGATCGCTTTTCCAAAGCATGCAAACTTGTCCCTCTTCCTGGTCTACCCACAGCACTGGAGACGGCGGAGGCCCTCTTCTCTCATGTTTTCAGGAACTACGGGATCCCGGAGGATATAGTCACGGACCGTGGGCCCCAGTTCACGTCACGGGTATGGAGGTCTTTCATGGAGCGTCTGGGTGTGTCCGTAGTCTTACGTCAGGTTACCGGCCCGAATCCAATGGGCAAGTGGAGAGGGTTAACCAAGAGATTGGAAGGTTTCTCAGGTCCTATTGCAGCCACCGACAGGGGGATTAGGCCAACGTGTTACCATTAGCAGAATACGCTTAGAACTCCCTCAATCACTCAGCAACTGATCTGACGCCATTTCAGTGTATTCTAGGTTACCAACCCGCCCTTGCTCCCTGGCACCCCAGCACGTCCCAGATTCCGGTGGTGGCAGATTGGTTCCGGGGGCGGAGGCTCTGTAGACCGCGGCCCACACGCCTGCAACGGGCTGTTCATCGGTTCAAGTCCCACATATCAACCGGGGGACCGGGTCTGGTTATCGACTAGAGACATGTCTCTCCAAACTCCCTGAAGGAAACTCTCACCATGTTTCCCTTCTTAGGCCGGTGGATCAGGGTCCTCTCTATGACGGGGGACAGGGGGCTACTCCACTGCCCCCTCTGCTGGTGGATGGTGAGAAGGCATATGCCGTGCGTCAGCTGTTGGACTCCAGAAGCCGGAAAGGGTGCCTGCAATATCTGGTGGAGTGGGAGGGTTACGGCCCGGAGGAGAGCAGCTGGGTCCCGGCCGTCGACATCCTGGACCCCTCCCTCTGCCGGGATTTCCATGCCAACCACCCCCTGCGGTCGGGTCCGCGTCCCCGGGGGCGTCCTCATTCTCGCCCTCTCTCAGCGCCTGGGGGCGCTTCTCAGGGGGGGTACTGTAAGGGGTACTCAGGGTTCCTATAGGTCAGAGTCGCCAGAATACTAGGATACTCTGGGTTGATCATTACTTTTGTTATTTGATCAAATGTTACGTTATTAGTATTGCACACAGGAAGAGTGAATCATTATAGGATCTACTGTCATCTACTGTCAAGACATATTGTATGTATTCATCTGTTTTAACTTTATCAGACATATTGTATGTATTCATCTGTTTTATCTGTATAAGACATATTGTATGTGTTCATCTGTTTTAACTGTATAAGACATATTGTATGTATTCATCTGTTTTATCTGTATAAGACATATTGAATGTATTCATCAGATTTAACTGTATAAGACATATCGTATTTAGTCATCTGATTTAACTGTATAAGACATATTGTATTTAGTCATCGGTTTTAACTGTATAAGACATATTTTACGCATATTTTCTCCCTATTCCTCAAACCAAACTGTTTTTTGAGAAGCTCTCTTCATCTATGGTTAATCTGACTTTTACATTTCTGTTTTTAGCTGTAGTTAATAACTACAACTTCTGTGTCCATTGTTTCTTTCTGCTCACACTTACTGTACTCTTTTTATTTTTAACCGCTATCACCTATGGAGTACCAAGTCTGCCAAAATAAGAAATAAATAAATAAATATATGCATCAATAAAAATATGTATACATAGAAACATACATAAAAATAGAAAAATAGAAAATTATACATTTGTTTATCAATATGATTGTCACGAATCCTCCTTGAAGGTATAGAGACAGGCGCGAAGGTTGCAATAATCCAATAATTTTTATTGAATATAAACAAAATACTGCAGCTTGGGGCTAAGCGTAGATAATCAAAAGAATACAGGAGACACCGGGACAGGACACGTAACAGGATACATTAACCGACAAGAGACACAACCCAACACTCAACCTAAATACACTTACTAACAAGACACAAACTCAACACACCTGGGGCAATGACGTAACCTAAATGACGTAATCAACACAAACGGAAACTAAGGCAACGACAGTATACAAATTAGAAAGGATATAACAGGCATCACTAAAGAGACACTAGGGGGAACCAAAACATAACAAAACACATCGGGCAGTAACTAAACATAACCAGTCCCCTTGTACAGCTCATCCAGGCTGTACATTACAGAACCCCCCCCCAAGCCCACAACACCGGGGTGGGCAAGACAGAGGGCCCAGGGACAGAGGGCGGCCCAGGGTCAGGCGGGACAGAGGGCGGCCCGGGGTCAGGAGGGACAGAGAGAGGCCCTGGGTCAGGAGGGACAGAGAGGGGCCCTGGGTCAGGAGGGACAGAGAGGGGCCCGGGGTCAGGAGGGACAGAGGGCGGCCCGGGGTCAGGAGGGACAGAGGGCGGCCCGGGGTCAGGAGGGACAGAGAGGGGCCCTGGGTCAGGAGGGACAGAGAGGGGCCCTGGGTCAGGAGGGACAGAGAGGGGCCCTGGGTCAGGAGGGACAGAGAGGGGCCCTGGGTCAGGAGGGA
>JACXGM010037445.1:0-11104 GCA_016801145.1 Umbra pygmaea
TACTGTAGGACCCGCTTGATCTACACAACTGCTCAGTTCAGTACACTGCCCCATGTGGCTGTGAAGGTGTACTGTCAACTATAACATTTTAATCACGAATGAACCATGACAAAATAATTATGAAAACATATTTGCCGACCCAATTTTATTCTCCCGCGACCCACCGGTGGGTCGGGACCCATACTTTGAAAAACACTGTATTACTCCATTGTAACAGTTGGGATCGGACCGCTGCTGGCACGTAGGTCTTTCCGGGAGGTGAGTCTGGAGGGGCTGGGTCGGTCTGTAAAGCAGATGTTATGACATGATCTATGTCCCACATGATTGGTCTTACCAGACATCCTGATGGTAGAATATATTCAGTACTCTTGGGCTTCAAGGGTTTGTCAAAATGTCTGGATAGGGAATCGGCCTTGACATTTTTCTGCCCTGGTAGGTAGGAGACAGTAAAATGGAAACGGTAAAAAAATAACGACCATCTAGCTTGTTGAGAATTTTACTCTTTTGCGTTCTTCAGGTATTCCAGATTCCTATGTACAGTTAAGACAGTGAAGGGATGCTGTGCTCCCTCCAACCAATGACGCCACTCTTCCAACGCTAGCTTAATAGCGAGCAGTTCTTGGTTCCCCACATCGTAATTCTGTTCCAAAGGGGATAGTTTATTTGAAAAGAAAGCACAGGGGTGCAGGGTCTTCCCCTCACCTCTTCATTGTGAGAGCACCGCTCCAACCCCTACCTCCGAGGCATCCACCGCCAGGGCAAACGGCAGAGCGGGATCTGGCTGATAAGCACAGGGGCAGAGGTAAAACAACGTTTTAGGTCATCAAGCGCATGTAGGAGTACAGCAGCTGTACTAAAATTCCGTACAAATCTGCAGTAAAATTTGCAGGACCTGTTTGACATGCTGGACGTGTTCAGACAAAGAATATCAAAATGTCGTCAATATACACCACCACAAATACTATAACTCTAACATATCCTGAAAGATATCATTCATAAACAATTGAAACACCGCTGTTGTGTTTGTGAGACCATAAGGCATGACCATATACTCATAGTGGCCACTATGTGTAATGAACACAGTTTTCCATTCATCCACCTCTTTGATGCAAATTAGATTATAGGCGCTGCGCAGGTCCAATTTGGTGTAGATGTTGGCTTGTCCGACTTGTTCCAGAGCTGAAGGTGTTAACGGGAGAGGATATCTATGCTTTACGGTGACCTCGTTTAAAGGCTTGTAGTCCTACATGGTCTCAAACCCCCATCCTTCTTCTCAATAAAAAAGAAACTGCAAGCGGCTGGAGAGGTGGATGGTCTGATAAATCCCTGTTGGAGGGATTTGTCTATATATGTGTTCATGGCCTCCATCTCAGGCAACAACTGAGGGTAGATACAGAAAGTTGTCATCAGGCTTCAATTCTATAGGACAATCCCGTTTGTGATGTGACAGAAGGGTGGTTGCTTCCTTTTTTGAGAATACTTGCATGAAGCTATCATATTTAGGAGATACATACTGTAGGTGCCGCATGGCATTCTTTGACCGACGTGGCTCGACAGGGAATCCACAAACATGGACGTTGACAGGTGTCGCTCCAAGACAGTACCTCTCCTTCGTTCCAAGCTATCCTAGGGTTGTGTAGCGCCAGCCAAGGGTAACACAAAACCACTCTTTCGTGGGTGGATGATAATACCAGGAATTATTTTTTTCAGTGTGCAGAATACCGACTTGCAGGGTAGTATGTGTCCGGGGGTATGTGTGATGTAGCCTGAACCCAGAGATTGTCTATCCAGAAAATTAATCCTTAAGGGAGAGGATAAAGGGATGAGTTCCACACCTAAACACTGGTCAAATGTAAATTTAATAAAGTTCCCTGCTGCCCCTGAATTGAACAGTCCCTTAGATTTAATGGTTTCATCTATCCATGTTATTTGTACAGGTACATATAATTGGTTGTTGGACACATGGAAAGGTGTACATGCTCCTACCTGAGTGGGTTTTTGAGCAGAGTGAGGTCTCCTGGAGGGAAGATGAAGGCATCAGTCCATCAGTCCAAACGTTCCCTTCTCCTCCGTTGCTTTTCCTTAGGGGAAAAAGGGGCCCTTCACAACTGCATGGGTTCTTCTTCACTTTCTTTCCTTTGTTCAAAAGCTGCATTGGAACTGGTGGGGAGAAGTCAAAACTTTTTCCTATTGCGTAGGAGATGATCAATAGGAATCAACATTTGTATGTAGGGCTGTAGTTGGTTATTGTCCCCCCTGCATGCCAGTTCTGTCTGTAATTCCCCAGACAAACCTCAACGGTAAAGGGTTAATAATGCAGCCTCACTCCACTCACTTCCTGCAGCTAGCATCCGGAACTCAAGGGCATACTCGGCGGCTGATCTTCTCCCTTGTTTTAGCTCACAAATTTGATCCCTATACTGCAGGTGGAGAGCAGGTGATCAAACACTTCCTTAAACATTTACGTAAAGGCCGGTTCAGAATGAAGTTCTGGACAATCGGTGGACCATAACGCCAAAGCCCAATCTAATGCCTTGCCTATTAATAATGATATAATGAAATCCTTGTTCTTGTCTGTATGAAATTGAGTGGGATGATGCTCCATGAATAACGAACACTGCATGAGGAATCCCTTGCATTGACCTGGGGACCCATCATATTTATGTGGCATTGACACAGAGACTGTATTAGAGGGAGGTACCTGAAGAGCCATGGCTTGTGCAGGAGATATGGTTGACTGCCAAAGCGAGCACACAATTCTTCGATGCAGGCCTCTTGTTGCATAAGACCAAGCTGCAGCACCGCTGGATCCATAGACAAGGTATTCTGTAACACTCGGGAATCAGAATATAGGTTTAAGAATATTTAATTGAACAGGCAATTACATATCTCCGAAATGTATTGACAGGTAAGAAGGAATGGTCTTATACAGGCGATTGCCAAAAGGCAGGCCAGGTCATACACACGAAATCCGTCCAGCAAATCTGTAATCCAGAGAAGTCGTTAGGCAGGCAGGGTCAGGCACAAATAGAAGAATATCCAAGTCCGGCTTCCAAAAGGGTAATCAATAAAGCAGGCAAGGTCATACACTCAAGGCTCAGCTATGGTACAGATTACAGAATCCAAAAGGGTGTAAACAGGTAACAAAACGATGGTCATACACAGAAATGTTATATCAAGGAAATGTGCTTAGCAGAATCACAACTGAAACAATACCTCGCAATGATGCAATGGGACTGTGGGGTTTATGTACTGGGAAGTGAATGAGCGCCAGGTGTTCAGTATTCCAGTGATTGCTCTCTGTACTGCATGCTGTGTTCGCGTGAGGTGGAATGTTGTACCGTGCCAGTTGTAAACCGAGACTCTGTTGACTCAGACATAATGTAGCAGTAACACAAATAACCATAATTCCTAATGAATTACTTCTTGTATTGGTAAGCAATGTAAACAACACAATTTATATAAAAGCCAAACAATAATTGGCTTTAGCTTCCTTCGTTGAACTTGGTGGCTTGGCTGGTTAACAAATAGTGTGGCACTGTCCCTGACATGTCATGCAAAACCCTACTGAATATATAGTGTTCACCGAGTCTGAGTTAAAAATCTCCTTGCCCTCTGCTGTGCGCAGGACTGTTTTTGAATATCAGAATGAAATTCTTTAGGCTTGTGATTGGAAAAAGAGTTGCTGCAAACCATTAAAGTGAGGGGATGGGACATGTGAAAAGCTCCCGCCTGCATGTTGTGCGACTTCACTGGCGAAATCAACATTATTTTCTCTTTCGCGTAAGTGATTTACATTAACAAATCTTTAAGAGCAGTGATTCAGTACACCCAGTTCACAAAAATACATTTTTCAGTATTTGCACATCACCACACTACTGATGTTGCTCTGTCCCTCATCACTGACAACTTTGTCTTTTGCTTTGTTGAATTGGGAACCTAATGGGAAACAAAGGCTTCAGTGCTCTTGGCGTACTAATACAAATACTGATGAAATTAATTGTTGAATTACATTTTCAAGTACTGTGTGCAACGCTTAAATACACCTGAACATGCTAATGTAGACACAACTGTGTTGCCCTACAAAGACAAAATACCTTAACTCGCCAGAGTGTAGAACTGAGAAAAAATAATTGAATGTATTTAAATTGCTTGAATTGTAGGCAGAATATTGAAAGGGTGACAAAGACAACCCACCTTTTTCTCCAAAAAAGAACAACATTTACTTAATATATTTGTCTGCATGATTAAGCAGATCTTTAATGTTCCAAAATTAACGATGACATTTTTTTTACTAAAGTTGAAGTTAAGGCCTTTTGACTTTGCTTGTGTAGACAACTTGACCAGAGTAGCTATCATAAGTGTTGGGCTAGATCAGCTCCACTTAACTGCAGCCTAGTGTAGTCTAGCTGTCAAACCTCTATAAGAGGAATCCCAAATTATTAAACAAACTTAAACACCTATTGTGGCTGTAAACAAATTTGTTAGCTAGCTAGCCTCAACGCCAAGTCACAACTTAAAACAGCCTACCTTTAACAAAATTGCCAACTTACTTGTCTAGAGTCCGATTGAAGTCTGATTCACAGTCGAGTCTGAAGTCAATTTTTATGAGACTTAAGTGTGACTCAATTGCGAGTCCCCATCTCTGCTTTGCTGCCACTCGTCTGATTTCACAAATAAAAAAACTCTTCTGATAGCTTAATTTCTGATCCTAAGATGATCAATGACATATTCACATCTTTCTATTCCTCAGTTTATACATCTGAGTTCCAATATGACTCAGTTTTTAGATGCTTTGGAAACTCCCACCATCCCAGCTGATGCTGCAGATGACCTGGAGTCCTCTCTGAGCCTTGAAGAGGTGGTTGAGTTTGTTGAATCTATGCAAAGCAGATTAATACTTTTATTTGTGAATCATGATTCTTATTTGCAGATCATAGAGTTTGTGTTTTGTAAATGTGTTTGTTTGCTGATTGTCAATTCGATTTGTGGACTGTGTTTCCTATTTATAAATAATTTTGTCACGGTCGACCACCTCAGGGGAGCTGGTATGACGATTCAGTTTCTCCCCTCTGTGTGTAGATAGTTTAGTGTCTGTGTGTTTTCCTGCTCTTCCAGCCATATGACTCCAATAGATATTTTTCAATGATCTGGTCCAGCTGACTTCACTATTTAATTACCGGTAGTATGTGTATTTACGTCCTGTTACTGGTTCTGTTAGCTGTCATTGTTGTTACTTGTTACTCTGTGTTCTGTGTGATATACTATTTGACCCACCGAGATCCTTTCGTTTTTTATGTGTGTTTTCTGTATTAAACACTGTATACTTGCAGTATTATCCTTTATGTTTTTCTCACTCCTTCACACACCAGCATGAAATGTCATTACAACTTTGTTCATTTGCATATTTTTTGCAGTATTTAACATTGCAAACTTGAGTCTAGATTTTGAAAATAAATATGAACCAATTCACAAGTATCAGATGACACAAATGCAAAATGTACAAATTGTTTGTAGATAGCTAAATATATTTGTGGGTCGTGAATCATAATTGAAGAGCATAAGGTATGTGTTTGTGGATGTAACATTTGTTTGTGCAATGTGTATTCTATTTACAAAGTGTTGTATATATTTGTGACTTAGTCTGCACATTTGCAATAATTTTTAATCAAATCTGCTTCCATACATCCTTGTTACAGGAATTCAGAGTAGCGTCATGAAATCGCCTGATCCCGGTAGCTTACATCTAAACTTCACGAGTATCAGTCACGCAGTGCTTGGTTTGAAAGCGTTTGGATAAGGGTATTTATAGTGTTGGCCAAATTTGAATGTGATAGGATTCATCTTCAACCAATAAAACCAACAAGACATAGTTTAGTAGCATATTTCATAACACCGTACAGTCTGCAGGTCATTCAGTGTAGCTAGTCAGGCAAGAAAAAGCCATTGTTTTTCTATTTGATTTCCATGCACTTCCTTAATGCTACTTATGCTTTTAAACACCTACAGTAGAACAATTCAAAGTTCATCAAAGGGCACTTATTGGCCATTATGAGCACAACCTGGACCCAAAAGAATGCCTACTGATCACAACCAGTGTGATATTCATGTAGCATTTCAATAGAAGCGCCCTTGATCAGGCGCATTTGGGAGGCTAATTGCGGAGCACACTATAGGAAAATAAATAAAAATAGCAAATTGAAAAACAAAAAGGACTTTTAAGCAGTTGTTCCCTGTCTTGCTCTCTCTCTTGTTCTCTCTCTTTATCTTTCGCTCTCTATTATCTCTCCCTCTCTCTCTATGTATCTCTCTCTCCCTCTCTCTCTATGTATCTCTCTCTCCCTCTCTCTCTATGTATCTTTCTCTCCCTCTCTCTCTATGTATCTTTCTCTCCCTCTCTCTCTATGTATCTTTCCCTCCCTCTCTCTCTATGTATCTCTCTCTCCCTCTCTCTCTATTTATCTTTCTCTCCCTCTCTCTCTATGTATCTTTCTCTCCCTCTCTCTCTATGTATCTTTCTCTCCCTCTCTCTCTATGTATCTCTCTCTCCCTCTCTCTCTATGTTTCTTTCTCTCCCTCTCTCTGTATGTATGTATCTCTCTCTCCCTCTCTCTCTATGTATCTCTCCCTCTCTCTTTGCTAGTCTCACAGCTGTGTTTCATATTGTATGTTCCTGAGGCCCCTGGAAGTGTCAGACACCAGAATGGGGAACATTTGCTCAACCCCACCTGGTCACTCAGTGTTACAGGCCTATGCACCATGCAGTGCACACAGTGGGGCTGTGCTTAGAATGTAGACGGGCAGATGGGCCAGGTCAAAACAGCCAGAGGGAAGATGTGCCCACCCCTGCCTCTCTTCTTTCCATCCCTGCACCCTGAGAGCACACTGCTCTATTTCAGCACCAGTTTACCCCTAAGGCAGGATTTAATCTACATTCTACATGTTGTACTGTGTACTTAATGTTTTACTGTACACTACATGTTTTACTGTACACCCTAAGTTTTTATTTTACACTTCATGTTTTACTGTATACTACATGTTGAATATACTACAGGTTTTACTGTACACTACAGGTTTTATTGTGCACTACATGTTTTACATTACACACTACAGGTTTTACTGTACACTCTACCCAGTTTTGCATTACAGCCTTTACATTACACTCTACCTGTTTTACATTACACACTACTTGTTTTACATTACACACTACTTGTTTTACTGTACACTCTACAGTTTTTACATTACACTCTACATGTTTAACTATGCAAAGTACTTGTTTAACTGTACACTACAGGTTTTATATTACACAGTACAGGTTTTAGTGTACACTCTACTTGTTTTACTGTACACTACAGGTTTTACTGTACACTACAGGTTTTACATTACATTCTACAGTTTTTACATTTCACTCTACAGGTTTTACTGTACACACTACAGGTTATGCTGTAAACTCTACGATGAAGGTAGAGAGCACTGACTCAGTTTAGATTGGAATGAATGAGTTTGTTTGTGTGTGTATGTGTGTGTGTGTGTGTGTGCAAGATACACTGTGTTTGTTAGAGATGGTGTGTAATTTTTCAAGGCTGTGTGTGTGTGTTTGTGAGTTTTGTATGGGTGTTTAACATAGTGGTCTGTCTCAGAAGCATCCTTCGTGCTGCAACCTGTAGGAGACAGTAAGTGAGTGTTTCTATGTCAGGCATAGATCAGAGTGGGAGGTTTTCTCTTCATTGTGTGAATGAATAGCTGATTAGGCACTGCTCTGTCTCTATTGTTATGAAGAGCCTGGCAGTGTAGAAGAGAGACCTTTCACCCCCCCCTTCAATTTGTGGTTGGGGTTGTACTTTTTCATTCAGATTTTTTAACAGGTGTAGTAATTTTTTCTTTATTTACAACATTTTAAATATTGTCTATATGGCCAAATATATGTGGACACCTTACCATCACACCTATATGAGTAGTGAAATTAGGTTTCTTGGATGAACAGAAAATGTGCAATATGCATCAAAATGAAATAAGACGGGTGCATAGATTTGGGCACCCCAACAAAAGTATCACATCAATATTTAGTTGAGCCTCCTTTAGCAGAAATAACAGCCTTTAGATGCTTCCTATAGCCTGTAATGAGTGTCTGGATTCTGGATGAAGGTGTTTTGGACCACTTCCCCTTTCAAAACATCTCCAGTTCAGTTAGGTTTGATGGTTGCCGAGCATGGACAGCCCGCTTCAAATCACCCCACTGATTTTTAATGATATTCAGGTCTGGGGATTGGGATGGCCAACATTGTACTTGTTCCTCTGCATAAATGCCAGAGTAGATTTTAAGCAGTGTTTTGCGTCGTTGTCTTATATAATAATATCCAGCCCCAGCGTAACTTCAACTTTATGACTGAGGAATCAATGGCAAAAGTCTCACGAAAACAAGTGGTATACTTTTATGTCTTGTGACTTTGTCAGTAATTAAGGCTAAAAATACCACCTTTATACATTGGTTTGTGCAATCATTTGTGTGGTAAAAATCAAGAGGGAGAGAAGCGCAATATATCTATATATCTATATATATATATATATATATATATACAGTGCCTTGCGAAAGTATTCGCCCCCCTTGAACATTTCGACCTTTTGCCACATTCTATGCTTCAAACCTAAAGATATAAAACTGTAAATTTTTGTGAAGAAGCAACAACAATGGGACACAATCATGAAGTGGAACGGAATTTATTGTATATTTCAATCTTTTCTAACAAATAAAAAACTGACAAATTGTCTGAGCAAAATTATTTCAGTGCAGCAAACTCTCTCCAGAAGTTCAGTGAGGATCTCTGAATGATCCAATGTTGACCTAAATGACTAATGATGATAAATAGAATCCACCTGTGTGTAATCAAGTCTCCGTATAAATGCACCTGCTCTGTGTTAGACTCAGAGATCCGTTGAAAGCACAGAGAGCATCATGAAGAACAAGGAACACACCAGGCAGGTCCGAGATACTTTTGTGGAGAAGTTTAAAGCCGGATTTGGATACAGAAAGATTTCCCAAGCTTTAAACATCCCAAGGAGCACTGTGCAAGCAATAATATTGAAACGGAAGGAGTATCAGACCATTGCAAATCTACCAAGACCCGGCCGTCCCTCCAAACTTTCAGCTCATACAAGGAGAATACTGATCAGAGATACAGCCAAGAGGCCCATGATCACTCTGGATGAACTGCAGAGATCTACAGCTAAGGTGGGCGAGTCTGTCCATAAGACAACAATCAGTCAAATACTGCAAAAATCTGGCCTTTATGGAAGAGTGGCAAGAAGAAAGCCATTTCTGAAAGATATCCATAAAAAGTGTTGTTTAAAGTTTGCCACAAGCCACCTGGTAGACATACCAAACATGTGGAAGAAGGTGCTCTGGTCAGATGAAACCAAAATCTAACTTTTTGGCAACAATGCAAAATGTTATGTTTGGCGTAAAATTAACACAGCTCATCACCCTGAACACACCATCCCCACTGTCAAACATGGTGGTGACAGCATCATGACTTGGGCCTGCTTTTCTTCAGCAGGGACAGGGAAGATGGCTAAAATTGATGGGAAGATGGATAGAGCCAAATACAGGACCATTCTGGAAGAGACTGGGACGGAGATTTGTCTTCCAACAATACAATGATCCAAAACATACAGCAAAATCTACAATGGAATGGTTCACAAATAAACATATCCAGGTGTTAGAATTGCCAAGTCAACTTATAGCTGTAATCGCAGCAAAAGGTGGCGCTACAAAGTATTAACTTAAGGGGGCTGAATAATTTTGCACGCCCAATTTTTCAGTTTTGAAATATCCAATAAATTTCGTTCCACTTCATGATTGTGTCCCACTTGTTGTTGATTCTTCACAAAAAATTACAGTTTCATATCTTTATGTTTAAAGCCTGAAATGTTGCAAAAGGTTGAAAAGTTAAAAAGGGCTGAATACTTTCGCAAGGCACTATATATATATATATATATATATATATATATATATATATATATATATATATATATATATATATCAGAGACTGTTTGAGGAGATGCGGGCAGCAACAAGTTTTTATATTCTGCAAATAGATATTTAATAATAAAATCAGAAACACACATTTGTTTCAGGTATCTTCACGTCACTCTTATATTTGTAGTTCTGGACACAAAAACAATAAATCTGTTCACCTCACAGAACACTTAACGGAATGTGACATGGAAGAGCTACATCTACTTCCCGTGCCTCTTTATTTGTCCTGAGAAAGTTTAAACCTATAAACAGTAGATGTAGCTCTTCCATGTCGCACTCAGTTAAGTGTTCTGTGAGGTGAAGAGATTTATTGTTTGTGTCCAGAACTACAAATAAAAGAGTGACGTGAACATCCTGCATTCTGCCTTCTTCCAACAACCACATTATCACATGTGTTGAACTATCAATCTCCCACTACACCCTCCACTGCAGACTGTATTTGCCTATTGTTGTGATGTTTATGACCAATTAATATTAATCCATGTAATTCCAAAGGGTTCACATATTCTTTCTTGACACTTTGTACAATATACAGGTCCTTCTCAAGAAATTAGCATATTGTGATAAAGTTCATTATTTTCCATAATGTAATGATAAAAAGTAAACTTTCATATATTTTAGATTCATTGCACACCAACTGAAATATTTCAGGTCATTTATTGTTTTAATACTGATGATTTTGGCATACAGCTCATGAAAACCCAAAATCTCAAAGAATTAGCATATTTCATCTGACCAATAAAAGAAGTGTTTGTAATACAAAAAAAGAAAAAGAAAAAGTCAACCTTCAAATAATTATGTTCAGTTATGCACTCAATACTTGGTCGGGAATCCTTTTGCAGAAATGACTGCTTCAATGCGGCGTGGCTTGGAGGCAATCAGCCTGTGGCACTGCTGAGGTGTGATGGAGGCCCAGGATGCTTCAATAGCGGCCTTAAGCTCATCCAGAGTGTTGGGTCTTGCGTCTCTCAACTTCCTCTTCACAATATCCCACAGATTCTCTATGGGGTTCAGGTCAGGAGAGTTGGCAGGCCAATTGAGCACAGTAATACCATGGTCAGTAAACCA
>JACXGM010037446.1:0-11101 GCA_016801145.1 Umbra pygmaea
GCGACCTGGCCAAGATAAAGCAAAAAGGTGCAAGTACAGACAGAGTTACACATAAATACAAATACACAAGAATTACACAAAGGGTACAGTAAGGACGAAAGATAAAAAATAAAGTCGAAATACAGTTGAAGTTGAATGAGGTAGATGTAAGTACATGTACAATTAGTGCAAAGAGATCTTAGGTTTAGCGGTAATAAGTAAACATTAGTATGAAAATTTTACTGTGCAAATGGTAGCGGTGCAAATAACGGTTGATAAATAATATATTTAAAATAAGTACTGTTCAAGTCAGTAAACGTACCGGGATATGTGCTGATATGGAAAAGTCTCCTGGTACGCTACATCGTAAAACGAATATCTCCCATTATGGCATAGCGTTGATTAGGCTACCGGCTACTGAATGTCCCATAACGATGTTGTTACGTATCCTTGCACTTTTTTAAGTGGGTTTACAGAATTCCTTGAGGTTACCTAGTGGATATTCGGCATATACCTGCGTATCACGTAGACTACACCACTGACTTGAAGGCATCATTCCTGTTGTTAATCACCTAGTTAATACTGCTTTCTATCCAAGGTTTTTGGTTGGGCTGGATTTTAATTGTGACTGACTGAATAATGTTTGTTGTACATTTGTTAATAAAACTGGTAACAGAGTCAGCATGTTTGCTCACACCTGCTTCTGAGGTTATCTTGAACACACTCCACTAGCCCACGTGATCAAAACAGTCCTGGAGCGAGGCCTCTAAATGGCTGTTCCTTTAATCTTTGTTTGTAAAATGGTGTGAGTAGAATGGTGTTGTGGTCTGATTTGCCAAAATGCAAATGCAGAAGGGCCTTGTAAGCATTTCAGAGAGATGATCTATCCTGCCACTTCGCTTTCTAGCAACTCCTTGTGTCCAGATCGGGCATCTGTGTGTTCAATTGTGGAAGTATAGTTGGTGAACGTATCATCCCATCCATGATCTGAGGCAAAGGCTTCCGTGTTGGATTCGCAGTGTGAAAAGGATCGGCAGCTGGGTGACGTGTTTTTGATGAACCAAGGAGCCTGTCCAAGGAGTTGTGGTGTTGCCAAAAAGGCAGGATTAAAGGGAATTGAGAAGGGAGAATATTGAGGAAAAATCACAAAAAAATAATATGTGTAGAAGTGGTCAAGTTTTTTTTCCACCGTGGGTGGGGGCAATCAATGTGCTGATATTAGTTCATTAAAAGTACTTACTACTTACTTCCTTTCAGCAAGAGCGGTAGACTGTGTCCCTCATAACCTTAGCAAAGTTAGATTCATTCGTCTTTTGTTTGTGGGCTTTCAGGTAGGATGACAAGATGGCTAGTATTCTAGAAATTCCTGGCTGTGTGTTGTGATCCCCAATGCAGGGTGGATAAATATAATTAAGGTATAGAAAGAGATACATGAAACAATAGGAAATTACTTAGTTTGCTAGGAGCATGTAGCAAGGCAGCCGTCAATGACGCCACTTTACCATGCCAATGTCATTCATCGTTTCCATTATAGCTTAATAGTATTGGTTTATCACTGCCTCAAATGGTTCACCAACTACTTCTTAGATAGGGTTCAGTGTGTTAAATTGGAGGGCCTTTTGTCTGGGCCCCTGCCTGTCTCTATGCTCTGCATACATCGATGATGTCGCACTTGCTACTGGTGACTCTTATCCACCTCTATGCAGATGACACCATTCGGTCTACATCTGGCCCTTCATTGAACACTGCACTAATAAAATTCCAAAAGAGCCTCAGTGGCATACAGCACTCTTCCAACTTCTCCTAAACTCTAGTAAAACTGAATGCATGCTCTTCAAATGATCGCTGCCCACACCTGTTTGCCTGACTAACATCACCACTCTGGACAATTTGAATTTTGAAATGCCTAGACCCACAATCCATCTCCAATCCAATATTAAATCTAGGATCAGCTTTCTTTTCCGCAAAAAGGTCTCCTTTAAACATCATGCCAAACATGTCCTGGTGAAAATTAACATCTACTGATCCTAGACTTCTGTGATGTAATTTGCAGAACAGCCTCAAACTCCCTTCTAAGAAAATTAGATGTACTGTAGTCTGCCACAGCGCCATCTGTTTTGTCACCAACACCCCATGTAACGCCTTCCATTGTGACCTATATCCACTAGTTTGTGGGCCCACTTAACACACTTTGCAATACCTCACTGCCATCTACACATCTACAAGTCCTTACTAGGCAAAACCCCATTGTACCTAAGATTACTTGTCACCATAGTACCGTTTCTCTTGTTTGTAGCCTGCGCTCAAGCAAGTACATCTCACTTGTCACTAGGGATGTCACGAGAACCGATACTACCGAAACCTTCCGGTTCTAAAATGACAAAACACCGACGACGCCCATTTTTTTTAAGTACCGTACGCACCGTTAGCAACGATGCCAGTGTTGGCAATACTGTAGCTAGCTAGCTTTGTCAGGGGAGGATAACTGAAAATAGCAGGAAATATTAAAAGCAAACAAAAAGGGCTTCGCCTCCAGTTGCTAGCTAGGTAGTCTGCTTCGTTCAGCGCAGGATAATATACTTTTCTCATTTTTACACTTGTGGGTGCACCGTTCCCGGAGGTACTGCAATACCGAGTTGATGCGTGGAGCAGACGGAGCAAGCCCCGTTTTTCGAATCCCTTTTTGAAAAATCCATTTCATATAGTTCCCCGGTGAGGAACGTATTGTAAACTGATAAGAACATATGATTCAAAGCTTTCATCATCCAATAGAATACAGCCGTATGGGACCAATGCCCAACACATTACACAATAATTCGCTCCAGTGTGAATCTAGCTTCTTTAGGGAGCCAGCTTCTTTAGTGGATTCCTAGTCTTTCGTAGTTTCGCCTTCAAAGTAATAGCGCTTGATTCAACGCGATAAACATCGCTTAACAAATATGGAAACATTTCACATTTCGAAAATATGCCACTAAACTATATTAGAATAGTTTGACATATTTACTAACTTATAATATTTTAATAAGAACATTTAAATTTGCAATCTGTATTGCTTAAATATATAATAAATGCACAGAATCCTGTGTAATGTAAGCTACATCAAGGGATAGTAAATGTGGATATCGCATAGATCACAGGTCATTCGCGACTTACCCAATACCATGTTGACATGCTACTTTTGCTCTACAAAAACCTTGAACTAGCCAAGAAATGGTGCGCAATGTTGTGAAAAAAAAACATGTTCATCTTGTTAGCTGAATGGCTGCACAGCTATATCCTCCATTTTGTTTTGCACTGTTGTTGTTTTTGCACAGTACCTTTTGAAAAGCTGTCTGGAATGTGTCTGGGGAGTAGTTGTTGCACTGTGAGCATTAATTGGAATTTATTATGTTGTTCTATGCTATATTGCACGTGTTTTTATAGCTTGATATCATATTTTTCAAGTGTTTCAATAAATGTTTCAAGTTCAAGTCGTTGGAATCTTAGAAAATCCTTTTTTTACCGTGGTATCGAAATCGGCATCGAGAATCGTGTAATTTTACTGGTATTGGCACCGACTACTGAATTTTTGGTATCGTGACACCCCTACTTGTCACCCTAAAAGCCATACTTCCAGCTTCCTATGACTGGAACAAGCTACAAAAACTCTGAAACTTAAGACCACCATGCCCCTTACTGCCTTTAAAGGTCTACTGTCAGAGCTAATGAGGATCACTGCACATGTTAACTCTCCTTTTTCCTTCCCACCTTGTCTTTGCACATTTATGCCCCAATGTCTTTCTCATGCCCTGTGAAATATTTACACATATTTATCTGCACAGTTATTTGCACTCTATAATTTGCACAGTTATGTTAAAGTGTTACTTATTATCCCATTGTTATTGCCATGCCTCTTCTGTATACTGACTGACCCACCTCTTTTATTAGACCTTAATTTTGCCTAATATTGTGTAGGGCCCACTTTTTCTGCGAAAACAGCCCTGATCTGTTGAGGCATGGACTCCAGTAGACCTCTGAAGGTTTTCTGTGGGATCTGGCACCAAGATATTAGTAGCAGATCCTTTAGGTCCTGTAAGTTGCGAGGTGGGGCCTAAATTGATTAGACTTGTTTGTCCAGCACATCCCACAGATGCTATTTTGGATTGAGATCTGGGGAATTTGGAGGCCTATTCAACAGCTTGAACTCATTGTTGCCTTCCTCAAAACATTCTTTAACCATTTATGCTTTGTGGCAGGGCACACTATACAGCTCAAAGAGGCCAGTGCCATCAGGAAATACAATTTTTATGAAAGGTTGTACATGCAAGGTCTGCAACAATGTATAGGTAGGTACATCAAAGGTATATCAAAGTGACATCCACATGAATGGCTGAACCCTAGAAGAACATTGCCCAAAATGTCACACTGCCTCAACCGCATTCTTCCCATCTTCCCACAGTGCATCCTAGTGTCATGTGTTCCCCAGGTAAGGAACACACACTCACCCGGCCGAAAATGTGATTCATTAGATCAGGCCACCTTCTTCCATTGCTCCGTGGTCCATTTCTGATGCTCACTTGCCCATTGGTAGGTACTTTCGGCGGTGGACACAGCATGGGCACCCTGACTGGTCTATGGCAACAGCCCCATTTGCAACAAACTGTGATGCTCTGTGTGTACTGATGCTCTGTGTGTACTTTTTCAGAATCAGCATAAGCAATTTCAGCTATTTGAGCCACAGTAGCTTGTCTGTTGCATCGGACCACCCGGGGCAGCTTTCGCTCCCCACCTGTATCAATGAACCTTGGCCGCCCATGACCCTGTCACCTGTTCACCACTTTTCCTTCTTTGTACAACATTTTATAGGTAATGACCACTGCAGACCGGCAACACTTCATCAGAGCGGCAATTTTGTAGATACAGTAAAGTTTGTCCCTTGTCAAGTCGCTAACATCCTTAACGCATGCATATTTTTCCTTTTTCTAAAACATCAACATTAAGGAATAATAGAAAATATAATATAAAAAATCACTTGCTGCCTAATATATTCCATCAATAGGTGCCATAGTAATGAGATTATTAGTGTTATTCACTTTAGCTGTCAGTGGTCAAAATGTCATGACTGATCAAATCAATCAAATTTATTTATTAAGCCCCTTTTACAACAGCAGTTGTCACAAAGTACTTTGACAGACACCCAGCCCGAGACCCCCAAAAGCAAGCAACACAAGTGATGCACAGTGGCTAGGAAAAACTCCCTAGTAGGTGGGACCTGGGAAGAAACCTAGACAAAGGCCAGACTCAAGGGGGTGGCTAGTCCTCTTCTGGCTGTACCAGGTGGGGGATCTGAAGGTACACAGCCCATTGTAATAAGGTCACTTTGTTGATCAGTGTTTAATTACTGTCCAGCAATGAAGATATAATGGGTGGACTGTGACCATAGTCTTCATGTAGCATCAATACAGTTCGGTGGTCTTGTGAAGAACGTGAAGCCGCCTGGAGATGAAAGCTGGCGTCATCAGGTGGAAACGTGATCATCAACCGCAGTGACATGGGATCTAGCACAGCAGCGGGTTGGGCACAGGACGGGGACAGGAAGGAGTCAGTCATCAGGCCACATGGTCCTGTCACATGTTCCTAGGGTCCTCTTAGGAAGAACATGACATTAGGAACATTAGAGTGGGCATACCTTGGGTCTAGTACCTTGACACAGCTCTGACCCCAAAATGAATATATAATCTGCCTCTGGCGGCAGAAAAACCCTAGTCCCCCGGCACATAAACTATTGCAGCATAACGTCTGGGGCTGAGACGGGGGGGACAAGAGACGTGGTCCTGCAAGGAAAGCCTCGGGCAGGAGCAAGCAGCCATGCTTCTGACCCACACACCTTGCCAAGACCACACCTCCAAAGGGTCACCAGCAGACCGTAACCAACACAGGGGTAGCATTGGAGTGAGGATATCCCAGTAGAGAGAGGGAGCCTACCAGGCAAGCCAGCATGGGCGGTTTATTAACAGTGCCGCCGTTCACTTTTTTTGGCCCCCTGGGCCAGACTACTCTATACCATAGAACTTACTGAAGACATGAGTCTATCACTATGACTGATCAGTGTATATACTCCATACTGTATACTCTTGGAATCCTGCATTCTGTATTTTGTACTTTTGTATTTCATCCTCGTAGAGCATCTGGTGGCCGGGTTTACCAGCCCGAAAGAGCTATGTGGCATCTCAACCGGAACTTGTGCAGGAGGTGGAGCACTACCAGTTGGATCTGGTGGGGCTTACCTCTACGCATACCCTCAGTTCTAGAACCGTACTCCTGGATAGGAGTTTCCCAGGGTAAGAAGCCCTGGGTGGGAATACTTATAAACCCCCTTCTGAGCGCCGCTGCATTGTAGTTTACCCGGTTGGACAAAAAGGGTTGCCTCTTTAAGCTTTTGGGGGGAAAACTCTGACTGTTATTTGTGCATATGCACCGAACAGCAGCTCAGAGTATTCAGCCTGTTTGGAGACCCTGAATGGAGTCCTGAAAAAGGCTCCAGTAGGGGACTCCAATGTTCTGCTGGGAGACTTCAATACCCACGTGGGCAATGATGTACATACCCGGAGAGTTGTGATTGGGAGGAACTGTATCCCTAATCTAAACCTGAGTGGGAGTTTGTTGTTGAACTTCTGTACTAGTTATGGATTGTCTATAACAAACACATAAGATGTACATGGTACCAGAGCAGCCTAGAATGAAGGCTGATGATCAATTTTACAATCGTAAGGTCTGATCTGAGGCTAAACTCGGGTGAAGAGGGGCAGAAATGTCAACTGATCACCATCTGGTGGAGTTGGATCAGAGGGTGGGGGGAGATTCTGGACAGACCTGGTAAGCCCAAATGTGTAGCGTGGATAAACTGGTAACATCTGGAGGAGACCCCTGTCTGAAAGATGTTCAACACACAACTCCAACTGAGCTTTTCTGGCATCCCTGTGGAGGTTGGGGGCATTGAACACGAGTGGGCAATGTTCAAAGCTTCCATTCAAGGTCTTAGGTGCCTCAATGGGCGGTAACTCTCGAACACTGTGGAGGACAATGGTGGTCAGAGAAGTGGTCCAACTAAAGAAGGAGTCCTTCAGGGATATGTTATCCAGAGGCAGTTGTAGGGTACAGACGGGCCCGAAGTGCTGCAGCCTCTGTCGTGTCAGAGTCAAAGCAGCGGGTGTGGGAGAATTTTGGAAAGTCAGAATTGTGGTGTTTCTGGACTACCGTTTAGCACCTCAAAGCTCCTCTTTGTACAGTAAGGATGGAACACAGTTCACCTCAACAGGGGAGGTAATCGGGAGATGGAATTAGCATTTTAAGGAACTCCTGAATCCGACTTGCTTGCACTCTATTATAGAGGCAGAGCTGGAGGCTGATGGGGGTCATGGTCAATTACCCTGGCAGAGGTCACTGAGGTAGTCCAACAATCCAGAGTGGCAAAGCCCTGGGGACTGATGAGATCCGTCCAGAAATGCTAAAAGCTTTGGTTGGGGAGGGGGTGCCTTGGTTGACACGTCTCTTCAACATTGCGTGGGAGTCTGGGCCAGTGCCAAAGGAGTGACAGACTGGGGAGGTGGTTCCCCTGTTTAAAAAGAGGGACCAGAGAGTGTGTGTGGCAATTACAGGGGTATCACAATTCTCAGTCTCCCTGGTAAAGTCTACTCCAAGGTGTTGGAAAGCAGGGTTTGACCAATAGTTGAACCTCAGATTGAAGAAGAACAATGCAGATTTTGTCCTGGCCATGGATCAACGGACCAGATCTTTACTCTCGTAAGGATCCTAGAGGGGGCCTGGGATTATACCCATCCAGTTTACATGTGTTTTGTGCATCTGGAGAAGGTGTATGACCAGGTTCCCTGAGAGATACTGTGCGATGTGCTGCGGGAGTATGGGGTGAGGGGGTCTCTTCTCAGGGGCATCCAATCTCTGTACGCTTGTAGGGAGCTGTGTCCGGGTTCTCGGCAGTCAGTCCGATTTGTTCCGGGTTGGGGGTGGGCGTGCAACAGGTCTGCACTTTGTCACCAATCCTGTTTGTGATATTCATGGACATGATATCGAGGCGTAGTCATGGTAAGGAGGAGTTGCAGTTTGGTGGGCTGAGGATCTCATCTCTGTTGTTTACAGATGATGTGCTCCTGATGGCATCATTGATCGGTGACCTTCAGCACTCACTGGATTGGTTTACAGCTGAGTGTGAAGCAGGTGGGATGAGGATTAGCACCACCAAATCTGAGGCCATGACTCTCAGCAGGAAACCAATGGAGTGTATACTCTAGGTAGGAAATGAGTCCTTACCCCAAGTGTAGGAGGTTAAGTACCTCTGGGTCTTGTACAGGACTGAGGGGACAATGGAGCGTGAGATTAGCCAGAAAATTGGAGCAACGGGGAGGGTGTTGCATTCGTTATACCTCACCATTATGACAGAAAGAGAGCTTTCTACTGGTCAATCTTCGTTGCTACCCTCACTTTTGGTCATGAATGCTGGATCATGACTAAAAGAATGAGATTGCATGTAGAAGGGGCCGAAATGGGTATTCTCAGGAAGGTGGCTGGCATCTCCCTTAGGTATAAGGCTAGAAGCTCAGTCATCTGTGAGGAGCTCGGAGTAGAGCCGCTGCTCCTTCACATAGAAAGGAGCCAGATGAAATGGTTCAGGCATCAGACATCTCTAGGGAGGTGTTCCAGGAATGTCCAGCTGCGAGGAGTCCTTGGGGAAGCCACAGGACTAGGTGGAGAGATTATATCTCCACACTGGCCTGGGAATGACTTGGGATCCCCCAGTCAGAGCTGGTTAATGTGGTCAGGGAAAGGGAAGTTATCAGAACCCCTGATAAGCGGTTAAAGCTGAGGTGATGGTGTATTTCATTGTGTAAGTTTATGTTGTCTTTTACTATTATGCTTTATCTTGGCCAGGTCAATGTTGCACATCAGAAACAGTTCTCACTTGGTTAAGAAAAATTTAAATTAAATTTAAAAATATAGCTGTGAGCAGCGATTGCGGGCCCAAGCCGAGTGGCACCGCAACCCAGGTGCCCTAAAGCCGGTGGCACCACAACCCCGGTGCCTTTAATTACCTTTTAAGAGCCACGTTCACTCATTCAAATAAAGAGCATTTTTCCACGTGGGTGAAATTCGAAGTTCCTCACCTTACTTGATGTCAGGTTTCAGATTACTAAATAAAAATGTTGATTCCTCATCCATTCCATTGTAAGCATTTCAATTTAACTTTCAAACCATTCACGAATCGTGTGCTGTTTTCTGCGCTGACCACAAATCCAAAACGTGCCATAAAGCAGTGGTTCTCCAACTTTTGGAGAACCCTGATTTGGTTTGTTTTCCTCACATTTTTTATAGGCTATATTTAGGTTATGCCAGATTATTTTAAAGGTTTAAATAGTAAAACAGAAAGATTGTTTATATCTACAGTTATTGTTTAAATTTACAAAACACACTCTGATTTAAAAAGGACAAAAGTAGGATAAAAAAAATTCCAAAAATGAAGTGTTGTGATATTTATTTTAACCTCAATAATTTTTATAGTCCTTTTCCATTAGTAGATTTCACAAAGTGCTTATACAGACACCCGGCCTGAAACCCCATAGTATGGAAAGCCATTTTTGTCAATAATAAATAAATAAATATGGCTATGAAATAAGTCCTGAAATAAATAAATGACACAATAAATATATAAACGCAGTCCAATAAAATAAATAAATTGTTTTTATTTCATAATGGTGTTTTACTTTTTATTTATTTCAGGGGACTTTTATTTCATAATTCCACATTTATTTATTTCAAGGCACTCTTATTTCATAATGACACATTTCATATTATCCATTTGTTATATTCAAATGAATGGGGCGTGGTTATCTAACAGATTCAAACACACAGCACCTGTATGTTTGACCATTGAAATACTCGGGCGGATAGTGATCTTGAAAATATAGACATAGATTTCGAAGTTTTAAATAGTTTGAGAGCAATTGAGCTCCGTGTTCGTGTGGAAGCTGTCATAAGCTTATGGAGATATGCTCGCTAACTATGTGTTATCTGGTCTATCAACCCGAGAAATCGCGGATCTGTTTGGTGTGTCACATAGCATGATTCAGAGGAGATCGATTTATCAACCTGAGAAATCAGTGATCTGTTTGGTGTGTTACCCAGCACAATTCAGAGGAGGTATCTAAATCGTGCTTTGTGACACACCAAACAGATTCGCGATTCCTCAGATTGATAGTTCGATCTCCTCCGAATCATGCTTTGTGACACACCAAACAGATCCGCGATTTCTCAGGTTGATAGACCAGACAACACAAAGGTAGCGAGCACATATCACTTGCAATTTCCATAGGCAGACGTCCCATACCTGTGCTTGAAGGTTCTATGACATCTTCCAAACAAAAACAGTGCTCAATCGGTCTCAAACTAATTAAAATTTTGATATCTATGTCTATCTTTTGAAGATCACTTATCCGCCTGAGTTTTTCAAAGTCTTCAATACGGGTGCTGTTGATTTGGTTTGAATTAGTGATGGGCGATTCATGAACGATTCGTTCAAAATAAAAGACCGGTACGTACGATTCATACTGGATCGTTCATTTCGTTCATTTTCGCGCAGGCACATTACTTCTATGACCCATTATACTGCTCGGTACTAGTATCTGAATCGTTCAAATCGTTCATTTTTGCGCAAGCGCATTACTTCTATGATCCAGTATACTGCTCAGTACTAGTATCTGAATCGTTCAAATCGTTCATTTCTGGGCAAGCGCATTACTTCTATGATCCAGTATACTACTCGGTACTAGTATCTGAATCGTTCATATCGTTCATTTTGGCGCAAGCGCATTACTTCTATGACCCAGTATACTGCTCCGTACTGGTACATGAGTCGTTCATATCGTTCTTTTGGGCGCAGGCGCATTACTTCTATGATTCAGTATACTGCTCGGTACTAGTATGTCGTACTAGTACATTGCCCGGTACTGGTACATGAGTCGTTCATTTCGTTCTTTTTCGCACAGGCGCACTACTTCTATGATCCAGTATACTGCTCGGTACTAGTACCTGGATCGTTCATATCGTTCATTTTGGGGCAGGCACATTACTC
>JACXGM010037447.1:0-11196 GCA_016801145.1 Umbra pygmaea
GCTACTTAAAAAATACAACGTGTAATATTTAGTGAAAATAATTCATTTATTTGAAATACACTTCAGGTTCTCGTTAATCGCTTTCAATGACTATAGCAGTAACCTCAGTTAACACCGCATTTTCCTTTAACAATCGACGCCTGATTTTAAGCTTCCAAATAAAACAAATAAGCGGTTGGCCTGCACCTGAGACCTGAGCTTCTTTATATTTTCTAAGAGAAAATCATTTTCTTTGCCGGATTTCGCTTATCCATGTCGTCAATTCTAAGGGCGAGGCCTCTAATCAATGCATATTTGTGGGCGTGTTATTTAAATTACGATGGTTTTCAACCGTCTGATTTATCAACAGCCGCTCATTCGTACGCTGGAATTGGAGTGATAAGAAAGTTTTGTAAATCACACGTGAGTCTCGTCGTAAGATGATTTCTGCGCTCAGATCTACACTGGTTTCTACGCACGTTTGATAAATGAGGGCCATTATTCCATTGTCTGTTTTTAAGCAAAATTCCCCAAATTCCCAGATTTAAATTCTTATGGGAAATTTCCAGAAAACTATTCCGACCCTTTGCAACCCATACCCTGATTTAGAGCTACCTGATGAGCGAGACAGTCAAATTACTTTCAGCGATTTAGGAACATAGATTAATTATACAATTTTATTGTTGTTCCCCTTTATTGTCCAAATGACTGACTGAATTGGGTGAGTGTTGATGAGTGACAAAGGTGTTGAAGCAGATTAGAGGCTGGCAGAGGGACTCACCTTCTGCACCAGGTTCTCTTTCTGCATCTGGCTCTGCCTCAACTTCTTTAGCAGCACCAGCCTGGCCTCTTCCAACCGTAGCTCCTCTCTCAGTGCCCGGATCATCTTCTGCCTCTCCTCCCCAGTCTTACCCTGCAGGATGCAAACACACACACACACACACACACTTACTGTATGCAATTCTGCCTTTTCTCTCCATTCACACCTAAAATATTCCTATCTATTGTATTTAGTTTTCTGCGCACAAGTGTTAGTATGACTGTTATGGCTACGCTAATGTGCTGAAACACACAAACACAAAACCATAGCCATTAAACAAACCCTTTGCGTCCTAGAAAGTTAGTAAAACCTGCCCCCCCAAACACACCTTAAACATGTCCAGGTTGGCAGACTTCATTCGTTCCTCTCCTCGGCTGGCCCCTCTCGGGCTGGATGCCTCATTGTCTGACAGGACGATCACATCAGGGGAGGGGGTGTGTCGCTCTCTGTCTACATCACTGGGGAGGAACACAGAGATGTTCAGCTCTCACTGATCCATTCTGATGCCCAAATCACACCGAATCCGCTAGTTGCGTTGCATATGCATAGTTTTGATGCAAAGCCCTTTGCCTCATTTACGCATTGTCTACTGTTTCACAGCGCATGTAAAAATGGAGGAGAAACTTATAAGCGCGGTTGCCGGTTATCCTGCCATTTTTTATATAACAGCAGATGTCTACAGAGACATCAATCGAAAACAATATGCTTGGAAGAGGAATTCGAAAGACATTGAATTAGCAGGTCAGTAACTATAAGTGTTGGCTATACCAAATTTGTCACCGTTTTGAAAAGCTAGCAAGTGTTAGCTAGACACAACATCAGGTTTGATTAACGCATTGGTTTTAGCGCACAAGTAGGAAAAATCCAATGCATGCAACACCCCGAACGCACCGCAGCCGCAATCCAACGCATTCCGCTATGCGTCTTTGCATCACTAGCGGACTCCTTCATTTGAAATGACTGGACTTCCGTTGTTACGCATATGCAATGACGGATTCTGTGTGATTTGGGCTTTAATGTACAGATGGACTTTGACATTGCTCTCAACTTACCCTCTGCGGGAGCTGAAATCCACTGGCTCCTCCCCCATGTTCTCCTTTCCACTTTTTCCCACCATGACATGGCCTCCCAGAACCTGACCACGGAGGCTTCCATTTGTCTTTTCCTCATAGGGTCCTCCTCCTGATGACCCGTGACCCTTGGCCTCTCCACCTAGGGCCCCGCCCCCTGAGACCCCTCCCAAGGATCCGCCCTCCAGACCGGCCAGGTCCTTGCGTTTCAGATAGGCCAGCATCTTGAGGCGCTCCATAGCCTGGTGACCCTCCATCTTGATGCGTTTGGACAGCAGTTCATCTCGCTCAGTGCTGGTGGCGCCCCCTGCAGACGAGGAGTCCAGGCCTCGCTTCAGCAGGCTTCGTCGCACCGCTTCCTCATTCAGCCGCTCCATTCTGGACTGGATGAAACGAGAAAGCGATGGAGTGGATGGGGGCGGGAATGAAATGGGTCACATGGGAGAAGAGAGAGACAGGTTCAGTTCTTTTGTGGAGAAACATCTATACGTTAGCCTTGATCATTCTTCTGGGTGGGTCCACAGAGCAGCGTGACTCACAGGTCTCCTGCTCTCCCCCATAATGGTGGCTTCAAGGCCTCCTGTGACAGCCATAACGTTAACCATCAGCCCTCCAACATCTACACTAGCAGCAAGCTAACACAACACACAATGTAAACCTATTGGTAAACACATGTCAGGTGGCTCAGTGGCTAGGGAGTCAGACTTGTAATCAGTACACTGCCGGTTCACTTCCCGATTGTGCCAAATGTCATTGAGCAAGGCACTTTAACCTAAGACACTCCAGGGGATGTCCCTGTACTCAATGTAAATCGTTTGGCATGAGAGTGTTTGCTTAATTACTTAAACTTCTATAGAATTCCAACCAGCAGATCCCTCTTTCATCAACTCCAATAGTAAACAAGAGGGAAAATGCTTGACACCTTTAAGAGGGTACAGAAAGTGGTGCGAGCGCACACCCACGCATGTGTTTCATCCTCCCTGTGTCGGTTCAATGAGGGTGTATGTACTATCATCTGGACACAAGAGTCATGACAGAACATGCTGTGGGCTTTATAAACAGTATCTCCAGGGTTACACTGAATCGTGTGTGTTAGGAGCTGCTGCTACAACATGATACCATTAATTAAACAAGAAAGTAGCCGCATAGATGGTGGATGGGTTCATCTGTCTTATATTGTATCAGGCCCTGAAATTATGAAGTGTGTGTGTGTGTGTGTGTGTGTGTGTGTGTGTGTGTGTGTGTGTGTGTGTGTGTGTGTGTGTGTGAGAGAGAGAGAGAGAGGAAGAGTCAGTTGAATCATAGGACAGTTGATAGAGAATAGCAGGCAGACAATATAGGTGGTGCTCCAGGGAGTTAGTTTGCCCTGCATTGTCAACCAATGATAAGCTTAAAGCCCTAGGATGCTGATGACGATTGGCCGAGAGGAAGAGGAGGGAGGGGTTTGTAGGGGACAAGGATGGACTGGATATAATTAGAGCATAATGCCTTGTTGGGTAGAAATGGTATTGCTTGAGTATACACACACACAATATGGTTTTAAATGCCGCAATTTCTCTTTGTTAACAGTAGTGAGGTCCAGGGAGTCATGAGTCACGGACGTTACCACTTTCTTTTCAAAAGAGGGGGGGTAGAAGCACACATTTAACAAAGACTTGAGACTAACCACACACACAGAAAAACAAACTGTAGAGAAAGACAGAGGGAGAGGAAGAGGGAGGAGAGGACGAGAGAAGGGGAGCAGACAGAAAAGTACAAACCAAACGTGGCTCTAACAAGCCAATGGGAAGTATCTTGTGGTGTGTGTACATGTGACCATCTTTACCCAGCAGCCCTTGCCCCCCTGCTTTGTCCCCTATTCCTCCTTATATAATATGATGACTGTTTCCCTCAGCTGCACAAACCACCATCCATCAGTCTCCGCCCACCCGACTGAACGCCCACCCACCCACCCCCGCCCAACCCAACACATATACTGTATAGCCAACAAGCCCGCCCACATGCACGCGTGTACACATACGCACAAACGAAACACATGCATGCACACAAACATGAAACATGTGCGCACATACTCATACACAAACACACAATACTCTGGGCCCACAGCCAGACAACACGTCAGACGCCTCCATACGGCCAGAGGAAAGGATGAGGAAGAAGAATCATGTTAAGTTGAAACGATTATAAAGAGAGAGGTCTGATCAGCATAGGAGCAGACATACTTAAACAGCACCCAGACATAAATGCATGTTTAAACAGCAGCACCCAGACATACACACTTGCTTAAAGAGCACCAAGACATACATGCATACTTGAACAGCACCCAGATGTACACGCATACTTGAACAGCACCCAGACATACACGCATACTTGAACAGCACCCAGACATACACGCATACTTGAACAGCACCCAGACATACACGCATACTTAAACAGCAACCAGACATGCTATTTTTTTTCATTTTCCTCCCCTCCCATTTCCCACCGACAATGATTTGCTAGATAACGATATGGCAAAGTAGATGATTCGGCTTATCTAAACCAAAAACTGGAGAGCATGATGCCAATTTGTGCTACCTCATTCTGGAGGTCAGAGGAAAGCCAGAGAACCCATAGTCAGGCTGGAACCACTGACTGTCATGACGTAGACTGTCCTGCATGCAGCGATTTAGTCTACTACGCCAAGCAAACCCCCATACAGGCATACTTAAAACACCCAGACATACATGCATACATAAACAGCACCCAGACATACACGTATTTAAAGCACCAAGACATACAGTTGTGCTCAAAGGTTTGCATACCCCTGGAGAATTGTTAATAGATGTGCAGGCAAAACAATGATTTTTTAAATTCTCATGGGAGTCATTCAACTGTAGGTCATAACAGAATGGCACAATCATAATAGAAAACATAGCAATAAAGAAAATAATGTCCTCTGTTCAAAAGTCTGCATACCCTCAAGTTCTCAATACGATGTATCAATGTCAGCGGGCAGTCGTGTGTGATATTTGTCTATGAGGCACTGAATTCTTGAAGGTGGTATAGCTGCCCATTAGTCTTGGTAAAACGTCTCCAGGTGATGCAAATTCTTTGGTTGTCTTGCATGAGCCGCACGTTTCAAATCTCCCCAGTGTGGCTCAATGTTATTAAGGTCAGGAGACTGTGATGGCCACTCCACTCGCTTTACCTTTTTCTGCTGTAACCACTGGATCAGTGGTCCTCAAACCCTTCAATGGAGGGCCTAGTGTATCCAGGTTTTCGCTATTACCTTGTGAAGTAGCTTACTGATTGGTTAGGATCTCCCCTCACCTCGCATTCTAGGTCCTAATTATGCTCTAATTGAAGGGAAAGACCAAAAACAGCATACACTAGGCCCTCCATGGAAGGGATTGAGGACCACTGCACTGGAGGGTCAACTTGGTCTTGTGCTTAGGGTCAATGTCGTGCTGGAATTTCCAAGAGCATCCCATGTGCAGGTTTTGTGCAGAAGAAAGAAAATTGTCTTCCAGTATTGTCCGATAACATGCTGCATTCATCTTGCCATCAATTTCCAGAAGTTTCCCTGTGCCTTTAGAGCTCACACACCCCCAAAACATCAGTGAGCCACCACCATGCTTCACAGTGGGGATGGTATTCTTATCACTATAGGTCTTGTTGACCCCTCTCCAAACATAGTGCTTATGGTTGTGACCATAAAGCTCTATTTTGGTCTTGTCACTCCAAACTACACTGTGCCAGAAGGATTTTCTTTGTATCACAATCAATCCTTCTGGCAGATTTTGCTGAAAACTTTCTTGGTCGACCTGACCTTGGCTTGGTATCAAGAGATCCCTGAATCTTCCACTTCTTAATAAGTGATTGAACAGTAATGACTTCAATTTGCAAGGTTTTGTATATCTTTTTATATCCATTTCCAACTTTATGCAGTTCCAGTACCTTATTACGCAGGTCATTTGACAGTTCTTTTCTGCTCCCCATGGCTCAGTATCTAGCCTGCTCAGTCCATCCACGTGAGAGCTAAAAAACTAATTTATTATTTACACACAGACAATAATTGCAATTTAGAAATTAACATTTAATTGCCATTTTAACCTGTGTGTGTCACCTTGTGTTTCTGTAACAAGGCCAAACATTCAATGGTATGTAGACTTTTGATCAGGGCCATTTGGGTGATTTCTGTTATCAGTATGATTTACAAAGGAGCCAAACAACTGTGATAATTAATGGCTTCATATGATCACTATCCTTAGATTTTTTTGCATGAACAGTCAAATTGTCAAAATCAATGCTGAAATTTCACAATTTCTGGCAGGGTATGCAAATGAATGAGCACAACTGTACATGCAAACATAAACAGGACCTAGACATACACACATAATAAAAGCACCAAGACATACATGCATACCTAAAGAGCACCTAGACATACACAGTACCTAAACGTACACAGACATTCAGATAAGCTAAATAACAATTATCTTGCAAAGTTAAGCTACTGTTACTGTGACGTCTTAGCGGTTGGACAAAAGAAAACCTTCCTTCTGAGGACACTACACATCGGCTGATAAAAGACGCGGCGCAAAAACAAAAGCTGTCTTAGTGTCCACTTGTTTTTAAAGTGATATTATTGGCATTCCAATAAAAACCTTAAACAGAGTCTAAAACAAAACAGGGTAAGAGTTGCCTGGATTATACAATAGTGACTGTAGTCTATACCCTGTAGAAGGCATTGAGATAGACATGTACAGTATTCTTCACCCATAAACCGTAAGACATACACCGACGCACCAACATACACACATACTGGGATTTCAGAGACCATGCCAACATAAGGCTCCTTTGTTCCCGATCGTCAACCCCCACCCCTCCTCCATTTTACTACAGTTGTGCGATGCCAACAAAGCCCCCGTATAAACACCCCCCTCCCCCTTCCTCTCCTGACTCCACATCCACCCCTCAAAAAACACTGGGGAGAAAAACTTTTTTGATCACAAAAATATGCTGCATGATTCTGTTTGAAAGCCCTCAGTGGGAAAAGGGGGAGTGACAAATAAGAGTTTATGATGTTGTATTGTTAGTAATATAGTCCCAAGGGCTGTCATTTATATAAGGACCAAGTATGTAGTGGGCGGGGAGCAGCCTCCAAAGACAAAACGTGATTTACATCTTTAGCAAATCACTGAATCTGCAGCTTTAGAAACCCATTGTTGTTAAACCCCAACCTGTGAATAAGTATGACAAAAATGCATACATTCAGTCACTCGTCAACAGCCAGGTACACCCACATGGAAGAAAGGAATAAGCCATTAACACAATGACTCTATTGCCAACATTGGCAAATCCTGAGCAAAGTTCTGAAGTAAACACTAAGGACCAAGAATGAGATTTTTCTCATTTTTAACAACCCTATATATTCTAATAGAAAAGCTGACTGAGTCAGAATGAGGCAACATGGAATAAACCTGCATCAATTGCAAATGCATCTGACAAAGACTAAAGCTGAATTTCATGTTATTACCAGCATATATTAAAGTACCAAGCGATCTGTACGAAAACAATCTCTATAATTAATTATTTCACAAGGATCTATAATTTTGATAACAAGGCCAGCAACTGTTTGAAAAGAGAACAGGTGCTGAGCATTTCTCAAGGTGCAGCCCAAGGCTCAATACCAGAATCACCAAGTTTCCACTATCATGTAAGTCCTCTTTTTTTTACACTGTTAACAAGTATAGGTCATAACAATAGTAATCCAGGTTTTGATCATTTATCATATATTGGCATTGCATCCCTATTTGATCAGTTGCCTAATTAAATATACTATTTATATTTGTCTTAATGTAGAAGTGTGTTATGACAGAATTGTTTTTACTTACTTGCCGTTCCCAAATGCACCAGAGGGGTGAAATCATGTTTCACTGATTTTACACTGCTCAAATACAATTAAGGGCAACACACAATCACAGTATAACACCAAGTTAATTGAACTTCAGGGAAATCAAACTGTCCAGTTAGGAAGCATAAGTGAATGAAAGTGACAAAAGGTGAACTGGAGGCAACAGCAAAACAACCCCCAAAACGTGAATGGTTTCGCAGGTGGAGGCCACAAACAATTGCTCTCTCCTTATCCTTCATGACTGATTCTTCATCAGTTTTGCTAGTGTCCTTGTCACTACTGGTATCATGAGGCGATACCTGCAGCCCATTCAGTTTGCGCAGGGAGTCCAGCTAAATCACAATGGCACATGCATACGATCCATCAGAGTACAGTCTCAAGAGCATGGAGGAGATGTACATCAGAGTACAGTCTCAAGAGCATGGAGGAGATACCAGGAGATGTACATCAGAGTACAGTCTCAAGAGCATGGAGGAGATACTAGGAGATGAGCAGTTACACGAGGAGACTTGTAGAGTCGTAGAAGGGCATCAACCCAGCAGCAGGACTGGTATGTGCTCCTTTGAGTGAGAAGGAACAGAAGGAGCACTGCCAGAGCCCTACAATATGGTGGGCTATTGGTGTGCAGGTTTCTAAGCAAACAATCAGAAACAGACTCCATGAGGGTGGTTTAAAGGCCTGACATCCTCTGGTGGGACCTGTGCTCAGAGCCCAGTGCCGTGCAGCTCGAGTGGCTTTCGCCAGAGAACATCAGAATTGGCAGGTACACCGTTAGTGTCCCGTTCTCTCTTCTTCACTGAGCATGTGGGAGACGCTGTGGTGAACGCTTTGCCGCCTTCACATCCAGCATCACTGGTTTGGTGGTGGGTCAGTGATGGTTTGGGGAGGCATATCCTTGGAGGGTCCTCAGACCCATCTTCAGAGTTTACGCTTGTGCAGTGGGCCCTGGGTTCCTCCTCGTACAATTCCTCCTCGGACAATTCACAGCCTCATGTGGCCAGAGTGTGTAGGCAGCTCCTCGATGATGAAGGCATTGATGCCTTGGACCTCACGTTCTTCATATTTGAATCGGATTGAGAACCTCTGGGACATTATGTATCTGTACATCTGCCGCCGCCAAGTAGCGCCACAGATGGTCCAAGGGGCTCACTGATCCCCTGATCCAGGTCTGGGAGGAGATCCCCCTAGGATTCCATCCACCATCTCATCAGGAGCACACTTAGGCGTTGGCGGGAGTGCATACAGGCACTTGTGAGTCACATTATACACACAAATTATGAGTTGCCGTGATAAAATTCACGCAAGTTAAAACAGCCTGTGATTTCAATTGTTTACTTTGATTTTCAGTGTGAGTTTAAAGCTGTAAACCAGTTGGTGAATTTTGATTCCATTGCCCATTGTTACATCATTTTGTTTTCAAAGATTACAGTAAAGATTTAGATCTTTAATATGTTTTGTTCATCGAGACCTGATGTGTGATTTGAGAATTCCCTTCATATTTTGAGCAGTGTAATATACAGTACATTGTAAGAATAAAGCCCATAAAATGACTACAGGGTTAATCCCAAAATCCAATCCTTATCTATAATCATCGCTATGATTAACATAATTGCATGTAAGGATCCATTCATAAAGAGCATGGATGTTTATGCTCGACCACTGTGTGGTCATTAGGAGGGAATCAAACACAATCAAATGTAATGAAGGATGATTATCTTCCTATTTTCATCAATCAGTGTTTAAACTAAATAATGAGGTCCTTCAGTCTAAAACAACTGAGAAAGAAAGAGAAAACCTATGAAGACAAAGCTGGTAAAGGCAGCAGGGTCTGCAACCAACAGGATTTCACATGATGACCCCCCCTCAACACGTACTCTGGTACAAAGGAGATGCTAAAATCACACCAACATCAATACTTTATCACAAAAACATACCTGAAATGATGTGATAATGATACACAAATAAACATTTATACAATTTCCCAATTTAAACGACTACAACTATAGACATGTTCTCAGTTCCATTTGTTTAGTAGACATCAGTTCACCCAATATTTACCAATATTCCCCACAATGTCTTTAGTAAAAGTTACACACCTTAATGAACAATGTCAGTGTAATGCCTTTTATAACTGGTCACTATGGTCCTTGTTGTACACACCTGTAGCATAGGATAATACAATTCAGACAAGCAAACCGATTCTCTTGCTCCCACTGCACTACAACAATACTTAGAAGGCCCAGTTCTTCATCACACAACACTTATCACATAGTTGCCATGGCAACTATGGACTGTCTATTTATAGACCGCACCACTAATCAATTTAATTTCTGCAGTTGCCTAAGGAAGAAAGAGCAAGGGACAAAGGGAGCCAGAAGAGTGGAGAGCAGAGAAGATGTCAGACACGATGGCCTGTTCCATGCACAGTGGAGATGCTGAATATCTTTTACAGTGGCCTGATACATGTATGGTCAATGGACACATTTCCATCCCTGAGCCCTAATGATTTGGGATTTATCCAAACAGAAAAGCATAGAGGATTTTGAAAAGGCTTGAGCATGTGCCATGAAGAACCATATGACCTAGCCAATGACATGGCTCAGAGCTGGGCCCCGGTCCGTTAAGAACAGGACAGTCCCCGATTCTCTCTGCTTTTTTGTTCCTCCTGTGGTGACACGCAGTGTCCTAACACGCAAGCCAGTCTGAGCCGGTTTGCAACCTCAGGATATGGAATGATTTGTTAATGTGAAGCCTTTAGTGATGTCACCGAAAGAATGAGAGAGAGCGACCCTAGGACACATTTTTGGGAGCAAAATTAGATATGAACTGTTTCTAAGATAAATTCACCCATGAATCTGCCAATCTTCAGAATGTTTGTGTGTGGCCTCGCAATGCCACCTGAGAATGCTAGCATTGAAACGTTCACAGATATCCGTTTGGCAGTACTGAATAACTTTACATTTGAGGCTGGGGAGCTTTTCCTTGATCAGTGATATTACATGAGCTAGCTACAGGCTTGTTTTTGGTTATGTTGAGCACGAAAAGTGCATGGAATTAGTTCAAAAAACAACGGCTTGTGGCTTGATTGGTTGCAGATGGATCCAAACGCATTCAAATACATTTTTAGCCAACGCCCGTCCCACAATAGATTGATTCCTCAGACTGCCAGACTGATATCCGTGTAGTGGTTCAATTGCGCGGCTAAATGTGACATATACACTTTAAAGATTGAAGGGTTGTCCATTCAGATGAAGGTTAGGGTTGTCCATTCAGATGAAGGTTAGGGTTGTCCATTCAGATGAAGGTTAGGGTTGTCCATTCAGATGAAGGTTAGGGTTGTCCATTCAGATGAAGGTTAGGGTTGTCCATTCAGATGAAGGTTAGGGTTGTCCATTCAGATGAAGGTTAGGGTTGTCCATTCAGATGAAGGT
>JACXGM010037448.1:0-11101 GCA_016801145.1 Umbra pygmaea
TTAACTCACCTGCTGTTACCTGTATGTGATGTGTTCCCTCATATTAACTCACCTGCTGTTACCTGTATGTGATGTGTTCCCTCATATTAACTCACCTGCTGTTACCTGTATGTGATGTGTTCCCTCATATTAACTCACCTGCTGTTACCTGTATGTGATGTGTTCCCTCATATTAACTCACCTGCTGTTACCTGTATGTTACGTGTTCCCTCATATTAACTCACCTGCTTTTATCTGTATGTGAACTGTTCCCTTATATTAACTCACCTGCTGTTACCTGTATGTGATGTGTTCCCTCATATTAACTCACTTGCTGTTACCTGTATGTTACGTGTTCCCTCATATTAACTCACCTGCTTTTATCTGTATGTGAACTGTTCCCTCATATTAACTCACCTGCTGTTACCTGTATGTGATGTGTTCCCTCATATTAACTCACCTGCTGTTACCTGTATGTGATGTGTTCCCTCATATTAACTCACTTGCTGTTACCTGTATGTTACGTGTTCCCTCATATTAACTCACCTGCTTTTATCTGTATGTGAACTGTTCCCTCATATTAACTCACCTGCTTTTACCTGTATGTCATGTGTTCCCTCATATTAACTCACCTGCTTTTACCTGTATGTCATGTGTTCCCTCATATTCACCCATCAATCAGTGAAGCTCCACCAATCAATCATTGAAATGTATTTTAAACAGTAAATTGAGAAAGGACAGAATGACCCTCATCCATCAGCACACAAACTATTGCAGCATAACACCTGGGGACTGAGACATGGGGTCTGGAGACATGGTCCTGCACAAAGAACCTGAGGCAGGAGGAAACAGGCATGATTCAGACCCACCCACATTGTCCAGACCACACCACCAAAGGGACACCAGATAGCAACCACCCTGACAGAGGGTCGAGTATAGTCCACACACTGTACTCCCATCCCAGAAGGGTAGGGTAATAAGGGTATCATGGGGCAACATGAGCAGGCCAGTAACTCAACCCTGGCACTGGAGCGAGTATATCCCAGTGGAGAGAGGGTAGTTTGTCAAACAGTACAACTGTTTACTTTTACCCCCCCGGGTCAAACTGAACAATGATATATCATAGAACTGACTGAAGAGATGAGTCTTCAGCGTAGACTTAAAATGTTGAGACTGAGTCTGCGTCTCTCACATATATAGCAAGAACAATAGCGGTCCCAAAACAGAACCTTGAGGAACCCACCTGTATTTAGGGTGTGCACAGATGAGCGGGGTCAGTACCACCACCTCGTACTCGCAGGTCTCCACCTCTGCGATGGAGAGGATCTCGTGCTTGGCTTCAGGGTGGCAGACATAGAGGACTTTAGTGGAGCGTGGAGTGTTCTGTTTCAGAAGACAGGGCGTCCCGTGGCTCATCAACACCGGGTAGTAGGGAGTCAGTTGACCCTCCACATTCTTAGTGGGAACCTACAGATATTGATCTTATTTTAGTAAAGACAAATCAATGAATTTAATTATTGTAGATAAACGAACCATGTGGCAGGAATTAAATGATTTAGGCATGCGGTTACAAAATAACCAATGAATTTAAGACTTTATGCTAAAAATAAATTGACGTCACAGAATCTACGACAGGCTGAATAAGCCAATGCCGTGGTTTAAATGGTCACAATGTTTTCCCAGAAAATAATATGACCAATTCCAAAAGAATTCTCCCTTGAACGAGCCACCAGAAATTGTGACGCACAATTAGAGATAACTTAAAGCACTTTTTTTTCCTTCAAAGTCCTGTAAGGTTTTATCATATGTACAGTCCTTTCATAGTTGCGTTTATGTATACGGGCCAAAACGTTGAATGAGTGTTGAACAACCAACCTCTTTCTCGGGTTCAGACCTAGGTTCCGTCTCCTGGATAGACTCTGCCTCAGCAACCTCTGCTCCTGAAGTAGTTGAAGACTCAGTCTTTTTAGTCATGCTTCCCAAGACATACTCCTGCAGTTTGATCTGCTACATAAAACACAAAGACATACTCCTGCACTTTGATCTGCTACATAAAACACAAACAGAGTTCAAATATCTATAGTTATTGGAATAATAATTGTCTTTCACCAGTCAGAAATATTTATGTTGGGTGACTTTAGGCCACTCCTGGCGCAAAAATGTAAGAAGCTCGGCTTTGTTTGATCGCTTGTGACCATCAGTCTTCCTCTTGATCACATTCCAGGGGTTTTCAATGGGGTTCATTTAGGAAGAATTTGCAGTGGTTTCTTAATTTTTACCAGAGCTATATACATAAATTATGTTTTTTCTTTACACCATTTTTCTCTCCTCCCAATTGGTTCAATATCCCCTAACCCTGCCTTGTCAGCAGCTCTGCAACTCCTTGATCAGACGCAGGATGGTGAAGGGCGCTCACATGGTTCATTCAACCACGTGTTACCGAGCCCTCCAATTCTTTATCACCCTGCTCATACAACAATGAAGCCTTTAGTCAGATCATGCGTAGAATGATTTCAGTCACCAACTATACTTCCACGATTTAACTCACAGGTGCCTGAACTGCACACAAGGAGTCGCTGGCGAGCGACGTGGCAAGGTAGATAATCCATTTAATCTATCCCTTAACCCGGGCAGTGTTTAGCCATGGTCCCGTTTTGAAATCTTTACAACTGTATCGGAGCTGTCGTGCAAGCAGTGACTCAGCCCACTACGTCACATGGAGCCCTACAAATAATATTTAAACTTTTTTCTCTTATTTGTTGGAACCACGTATGTTAGAAATGATAATGATTGTCCTTTCATAGTAAAAGTAAATATCTTCCATGACTGACCTGTCCGGTCTCTTTCTCCTCATGGTACTGTCTTACATGCTTCCCATGGCATACTTCATATGTCCAGTATGATTCGATCTGTTCATTTATACAACAAACAGTGGTTAGTCATTTCAAAATTGCTGAGAGCACAGTGAGAACATTACATTATCCACTGCAGCAGACACACCACTTCCTAAAACAAAGACAGCCAGACTGAGAGAATGTGAGGTTTGGAGGATAGATTAAGCATTTCTGAATAATTCCAGGGAGACTATATAAATGTGGAAATTAATAGGCCTATGATAGCATACAACTGCATTTCCAGAAAAAAATAAAAGTGATTTTGGAGTTTCTTTGCTTTCGCCGGTACTCAATATATCCTATATTTAGACAGTAAAGCGGAAATGAAACTGTGGTTCTTACTCTGTAGGAACAGCTGCTCTGCTTGAACAGCGGCTCTAGCAGGTCACCTGGAGTAGGGCCAGTGTACTCTTTATCATCATCCTAAAAAAAAGATAGTGAGAGAGACAGACAGCATTAATGCAAAGACACACAGAGAGAGGGAAGGAAATTAGGATGAGCAATACACTTGCAATATTATATATTCTTTGCGATATAATGTTTATACTGACATCATCTCCATTTGACAAGGAGGGCAGGATACATTTATATTTCTCCTTCTCCGTTGTTGTCATGATGACAAAGTCATCTTCTTTGTAGAGAGCACCTGTGGTTGGCTAGAAGCATACATTTGGGTTAGTCCTATTAACACTGCACTACAAACGTTTATTTAGGCTACTGCCAAGAAATATGATCAGTCTGCAGTCTGATCTAGAGGTGCATCCCCTACATAACAGAAACCGGAATGGGGAAGAGTAGATATGAATAACAATGCACCGTGAAAAATTAGGCTTGTCAAGCATTACAATCTAGCTTTCTGACATTCGTTTTAAAATGGCATCATGAAATACTACTATCATGATTCATCAATATGTAATCACATAAAAACAAGATACACAATGTGAATGACCGACAACACTCACCAGCGTGAACTCGGCCCCTGGCCAGTTGATTTTGAACGGAATCTCATCAGTAAATACAGGAGACCCTCCTCTGTTAGCTGACACACCACTACATACCTCCAGCAAACCCCCAAACAACACGAACAACAGCCGAGCCCCGTCCATTGCCCCCGCAAGGCTGGTTCACTAACTACACTAACGTGTAAATTGCCTGTCAAGGCATTCGCCAAGATTAAAACCCGGGTAGCTTCGGAGTTGTTTTTTAAATTATGAACCCATCTGGATGTCCGTTGCTCCCTACTCTGACTAATGTCAACACAGCGTACAGGAAGTAGCTCGTTGTTGCCACGTCTACTTCCGGTCCATCCGGGTTAGCATGAATACTAATTTACATATATGAATATGAGTTAGCTAAATATATTAGCCGAAGATACGTTTAATGGGTCTTGTAGAGTTTTCTATTACAGCCCGATTCGGATAGATTTTTTTTCCAAAACACATTTTTGGCTATCATTGTCATTATACATTGCAGTTATCTGCTTCCAATGAATGGAATGAAGTGCAAAAGACCGTTAAAGACCCTTAAATCTTGAAATCATCAAGAACTTAAAGGTTCAATATGTAGTTTCTGGCCGCTAGGGGTCTCAATCAAAACAAACACTATTAAGCCAGCAACAAGCTCTCAGATTTTTCAAAACAATAGCGCTTGTTTTAATTCATTGCAATAATCATTGTTAATTCATTATAAAGCTAATGAATTGTAACCAAATACAATTGTATTGTGTGTAAATATTTTTTTTAAATTAAAAACACAAACGAATATGTTGTACACACAATTTGATTAAATATATTCTCAGTGTCTTGTCATGTTGCTGGCAAAATATTCTGTATTGTTGCTAGTCGAACAGTTCTTGCCTATAGCTAGTGCCGGCTATTGTTAAACAATAGCTTTATTCACATTACCGGTATGTTTAGTTACGGTTATTCACTTTATGTAATGCCATTTGGTGGTTCCCCGGAAATTAGAGCAACCAGAGGTGTCAAAGTTTATATGACGCCATTGACGAGTGACAAACCAAAACGTCCCGTGTCTTCGAACTACAGTACATTACAAATTTCTCTGGGTTTAAAAGTTGGTGGAAACTTTTGGGATAATGTAAGTACACAACTAAAAAATATATATAAAATAGGTATAGTGATTTTAGATAATTTGAATGCAGAAAAGTTACATATTGTATGTTTAATGTGATACCTACAACAAGTAATGTGATACCAGCTAATAATGAAATACATACAGATTATGTAATACCTGCCAGTAATATAATATCTCCCAATCATTTAATTTCTAATGTAATACCTACGAATTATGAAATACTTGCTAATAATTTAATAACTTTTTAACACATTAGATTTAACTTCATTATCATTGAGGACAAAATTAAGGCAATAAAATATAGTAAAGCAGCATACTTGCAAAAGTTGCAATAATGTAATAATGCTTGGTTATATTAGGCATAAATGTTAGGTTAAGTTACCTTTTCTCTGGGCCACTCAAGAATAGAAATACACAACTGTTTACAGGTCAGTGTCAGGGAGAAATGGACAACACCAAATGTACAATAAATACCCAACTGTGTGCGCGTTGATCGCTAAATTCAGGAGTTAGGTTTAATAATCTAAGAAGATAATAGATAAACCTACAGATTAAATGTTATTGTAATTGTGATAAATAATAATTAAAACTTAAATACAGTGATTTCAGAATCATTTTACATTGTCAGTACAAATCATTTCATAGTTGTATGTTTGTTTTTACCCAGTTATAATGTAATAACCAGTGAATATTGTAATAACATTATGCACAAAACAATATTATGTTGTGCAATTTTATTTGCAAAAGTCATTAAATTATTGGTGTCACGCCATCCCAGTGTGGGGTGGCGTGGCCAGAGACCGAGACATGGACTCCATTTGTAAAATACTGCATGTATGTATATTGTGTTCATGTATATATGTCTGTATTATGGAGCCTTGGCGCCATCCCCTGAACACCAGGAGCTATAGACAGGTCTCTCATTATTATTGGTAATCAAGTGTTGGTTAGATCTGATTGCATATTACATTCAGCTCTGTCTGTTAGCTGGTATTTAAGTCCTTGTGCCCAGGGGAGAGGGCATTATTGTTTATGTCAATATTGGAATGTCACCAGGGAAAACCGATGTCTGTGGGAAAGTACAAGAAGTGATTTAGACAGTTAAGAATTCTGCGTACAATCTGTGCCCCTGCATTGCTCATAAAGGCATATGTATTTACCAATATTATACCATTGTGCCACCTCGTTCTTTTCTGCCATCACCCTGCTGTACTCTGTTTCCCAGACTTGACGACATAAAAGAACTACGAATCATCTACCTGCTTTGGTCTCCCTTCCTCTACACACAACACACCCTTAAGATTGTTGCTAGGAATTACATTATTAGCTTTATCACAACTCACACCAAAAACAAACTCACCTAGCTCATTAACTCTTCTACTGAATCATCAAATTAACATGTATGCTGCTGTGTGTGTCTGCTATATATACCTTAGTGTAATTTCCTTTGTACTGTATATAGTCTTTAATTTGATGACATCATTTATGTTGTTATTTCAGTTGTCTTATCAACTTGCAATTGTATGTCTTTTGCTAAGTTGTGGATAAAGATAAGAATTTGTTCTGATAACATTCAAATAAATAATGTACACATGGGGTTAAAGAGAACACTTAATGGACAGCCTGTGAATCACAAACAAGGCCCGTGACCCTACCATGACCTCCTGAAAAGTCCTTCACTGTTGAGTGCTGCTGATGAAACTAAGATGGCGTTTTCGACAGTGGCAACGGAATCAATAATCCCATCAAGCTCAGGACCCACTCATGTGACCTAAATTACGCTATGCACGTTCCATAGTGACAAATTGACATAAGAAAATGGCATAACGACATAAGAAAATAAGCATTGATCAGATATACATACAAGTATATAATTATACTGTATATAAAATACACAATATGATGTACATACAGTATATATGCTAGAAATGTTAATCAAACAAATAAAACACATTCCATAGACATTCCCCTAAACTGACCCAGAGACACCTAAGCATCCAAGGGAAGTGATGACTGGTGACAATTTCCATACAGGATGCCTGTTATGAAAAAGCCGATATTTCTTTATTATGTTTTTCAGTTTGAACATAAATTAAATATGTAGGACACTGTGAACAAAAACGCCTAATTAAATTATAAAATTGTATTTAAACCTTGCTAGCAGTAAATCACTTAATATAAAAGTCTTTTACATGTGAACTCTCGGGACCAGACAGGATCCAAGCAAGTGTTGTAGAAATAGGTATGCAATGCTTTTATGAAATTATGCAAATTAAAAAATACATGGTTCTTGTTGTTCAGAATGCATCTAAGATGGCTAGATCAAAATACCTCTCAGACCTGATAAATACATAAGATTTTAATGAAATAAGATTGTATTTGCTACATTTAATTCTGTAATTAATCTGACCTGTCATTATAAAGTAGCTCCCTCTAGTGAAATCTGAAACAAATTTAAGTATTTTTTCCAATAGAAAATGAAGACTATTTGCTATTCAACCCTGTGGACCATGTCTTGCCCCTGGTTGCTGTTTCTAATGTTTTTTTCTGGTTTCCAACATGTTTCTCTCCCTGCTCTTAGTGACTTGGTCAGTGGTATGAGGCCGTCTACATGTCCTCATGATATTGTCACTGTGAATATTTTAAAATCATCTTTTAAATCGCTCGGACCAAGTATCCAGTCAATTATAAACTTGTCTCTAGACCATGGTGTTGTCCCAGGTTGTTTAAAACATGCTGCTGTTCAACCTTTACTTAAGAAACCAAATTTAGATCAAGCTTGCCTCGACAATTACCGACCTGTGTCTAGACTGCCTCTGTCTAAATTATTTTAAGTTCTTCCATTTTTAAAGTCACCAGACATTTTTGAACCTCTACAATATGGATTTTCAGCTCACCATAGCACTGAATCATCATTATTGAAAGTGTTTAATGATTTATTGTCTGTCATGATTCTGGGAAAAATGTTGTTTTGATTTTATTGGCTCATTGCTGCCTTTGATCCAGTGGACCATGGCATCCTCTTAGCAAGGTTGGAACATTGGGCTGGGATAAAGGGGACTGCATTACAGTGGTTAATTTACTATCTCACAGACATTTTCAGTCACTGGATAGTTTTTAATCTTTTGTAGCTCCTGTTTCCTCTGAGGTTCCGCAGGGGTCAATTTTGGGGCCGATTCTTTTTATCTGCACATGCTTCCTCTAGGAGATATTATTTGGAAACATAACATATTTTTTCCTTTCTATGCTGATGACACACAACTTTATCTGCCTTTGAAACCCAATGAATCCATTCATCCTCTCTTAGACTGCATTGCGGACATAAAAAAGTGGTTTTCAAGTAACTTTCTCCAGCTGAACAACGAAAAGACTGAAGTTATTATTTTTGGCCTTGCTGGTTCTAGAACCAGTCTTGCTAACATGATTAGCAAATTTTTCCCTAATGTTAGGTCACATGTAAAGAATCTTGGTTTCATCGTAGACTCGAACCTCGGGTTAGTAAATCAGATAAATTCAGTGGTGAAAAACAGTTTCTTTCAGTTATGCCTGATTTCTAAGTTTAAATCTTCATTGTCTTTTAAAGACCTTGAAAATGTGATTCATGCTTTTATCACCTTACATTTAGATTATTTCAATTCCCTTTATTATGGTTTCCCCCAGTCCTCTCTCTCCCGTCTTCAGATGGTGCAGAATGCTGCTGCCAGACTTTTAACATCTACTAGGAAGTTTGATCACATTTCTCCAGTTTGGCCTCTTTGCACTGGCTTTCTGTACAGTATATAATACATTTTAAAATGTTAATGTTTGTTTTTAAAGCTCCACAGACAAACTGCCTTTACACATCCCCCGGTCATGCTCCACACGTATAGGTGATAGAGCCTTTGCAGTTGTTGCTCCTAGGTTGTGTTACCAGTTTCCCCTTCCCTTCAGACAGGCATCTTCATTGTCTGTTTTTAAAAGCAAACTGAAAACACACTTATATGAACTAGCGTTTCCCACTACCTCTTGAGTTGGAATGCTACAAATCTTTCTTGATTTTGTTATTTAGATTGTTACTGACTGTTTGTTTCTTACTGTGTCATTTTTATGCCTTTGTTCAGCACCTCAATCAGCTGTGCTGAGTTAGAGTGTGTTTTATAAAAAACCTTTCTTACTTCCTTCCAATTCATCATTGCAGACTTGCTGGCAGGGGCTACTGGCGGGCTCCTACACCCTTGTGAACTCAACAGCGTATGGAAAGGGGATCATTGGGAATTTAGTAGCTCTCCAAGAACATAGTTGGGCAGTCCTGACCTTAGGCTAGTCTACACAAAAAAAATAAAGTGTCAATCAAATATTGATATATGGAACCAGCACCCTGTGAAGAAAAGTCATATCAGAGAGTCAGACAAACAGTCTGTGTAATGGTGCTGTCTCTCTGGGAACCGGGGACAGTCTGTCTGTTGGTGCTGTCTCTCTGGGGACCGGGGACAGTCTGTCTGATGTTGCTGGGGAGGGTGCTGCAAATCAGCCTTGCCCAGGAAGTCGTTGGGTGCGGGGATATACTTTTCTCATTGATCTCTTTTAAATCCCTTAGGTGGGTGTGGTGCAAAAAATAAGTTGTAATTTGATGTGTTCTGTGAGCAGTTTTGGAAAATACAGAACAGCTTGTTTCGAAGGCCTGGGAGGATGACATCACATGGTCAGGTTGAAGAGGACATTTGAACATTTCAGTGATCAAGAAGGGCCACTTAAATTAATGTAAAAACTATGGAAAGAGAGATATGTTGCTATTCCTCTTTGAATGAGAACACATTTACATTTACAGCAACAACCTGGGACCAATTAGAGTTAATTGGCTTGCAACAGGCACAACAGAACTTTTACCTTGGCAGCGATTCAATCTAGCAACCTTGAGATGTCTTAACCACTAGGCTACCTGCTGCCCTGTGATGAAGTTAAAGTATAACCTCTTACTGATTATAACCTATTAAATTTAAATCATACAGCAAATTATAGTGTTACAGCCAGCAAATGATTGTGCCCCTCCTAAAGCCCTGAATTATTCTTTACCAGGCCAAGTTTAATATACAGTTTAGACTTTATTGTTTTAAAACAAATACATATTTAGTGCAGTCCACTGTCAAGCCTGATGTATTTTTGGACTGTCTCTATCATTTATGTATATCTAGTCAAGTGTAGAATGGATCACATTACCAGCAATGAAATCAGGGCAGAATACCACCTTGAATCTGCCATATCAGGTCAGCCTAGGACTCAGCTCTGCCCCCCAGTGGACGTTTCTAAACCAGCAGGTTGTGGGGATTGAGTAGCACTCTAGCCAATTTCAATAGTACAAAAAAAAGAAGTAACATGCATTTCAAATGGAATCCTATTCCCCAGGCAAAAGAGGTTTGGGACAATATGAGCAATCTGAACATCTCAAGCCACACATAAAATACTGTTGACTACAGCCAAGGTGAATACTGCTGTGAATTTACATTTCATATCCATCTATGACAGTCTTTGCTTTCTCTATTGTGATACTATTCATGTTGTTCAGATTGTGTTTAATCAGCTTCTCCTGTGCACGACTTAACAGATGGATAGATACATTTCAGGACAATGGACCCAAGGAAGAGGCAGGGTGTATCCCAAATGGTAACCTATTCCTTTGTAGTGTATCACTATTGAAAAGGACTTTGGGCTCTGGTGAATTCTAGTGCAGTTTTTCAGACACATGACGTAAGTTGTGTTAAATCCCTGCGACGAGTTTTGTTTGCTAGACATTTTGACTGCAGAGCACATAAACAAACAAGAGGATTTATTTAGTTAAAAATAGTTCATCAAGCTCATCAAGAGCTGACTTTCGCTGTCTACATCAGTAGAGGCTTGTGAACCTTCACTTGTTCAGGAAGGTGTACATTTTTTTGAACATCTCCAGAAATGTCAAATTGTTCCAATCAAATTGTTAAAAGCCATTTGCATCTCCTTGTCTGAGGTCCTGGACTTCAAGAATTTATATATATTTTTGAAATATTTGATGAATAGGGCCTGAAATTGCTATGTCACATTTATATTGCATATTTAACTCAGTGTGAGGGTCCATTACATAACATTTATATTGCATATTTAACTCAGTGTGAGGTACCATT
>JACXGM010037449.1:0-11101 GCA_016801145.1 Umbra pygmaea
AATTTCTGCAACCAGGTACAGAACACCAAACGGGCATGATTAATAGAAATTAGACTACAATTTCAAAAACAAATATGTATAACTTTCTAGCGTCAAGCTGTACAGACGTGTGCTGTTGAATTGCCCATGTTCTGTATCGATGTTCAAACGGGGACGGGCACTAAATTCGCTTAGAATTCTGGGAGTTGTGGTAACTCAAGTTTAAACGGATACAGAAGCACCCCAGTGGATGCGAAAGGAACTGAAATATACTATCGGCTTTTCTCTGATATATTGAAAAAAACAGACGTGTATATACTATAAATCATCTATGGTAACGTTTGTAAATGGTATACTATGAAACTGATTTACTGTGGAACACTCCTTTAAGTGCATTTTGTGTGACTCTTAAACCGGAAAGCTGGTTTTCAACTCACCTTTATTAACAGCTTGTTATGAGCAGCTCTTCCATCCCACTGTTTTAATCTTTTTAAGATAATTTCTTTTTGTAATGCTCAAACCTATATTCGCTGAAAGAGCGCCCTCTTCCGGACAAATAGGGATTTGCAAACAATATCGGTCGTTATCGATGGAAATGTCACCGATACAAATATATCTGTAAACTGCTAATATTTACCGATAATATCGGTCAATGAATATATCGGTCTGGCTCTAGTTCTTTTGCCCATCTTAAAGGTGCTATATGTAAAACGGACAGCCAGCGTTAAAAAATGGGTACTACAGTTCGAAATACCTGAGTTGTATCCCTCCGCCCCCTCCTCCCCTGAATCGAAACTAACGTGACGAACAAGATCAGCGCAATCATGACAAGCGAACCGTGTTTTACTACGTCTATGGTCATGGAACCGTTTAGAAACATGCAGAGTTTTTTTAGGTGGTGTAGAATCTCTATGATCTCGTTCGTTTGTTTGCTGCTTCCATGGCTGTAGCGCGCTGGGTTTTGCGTTTTTACATGTATGCCTGGCAATCCGTTCGTGCTGTCCAAATGGCCAGTTGATAACAACACACAGGCCAAAACATAAACATACATTCTGTCACGGAACGTACATTTCCAAAAGAAAAAATACAGACATTAGCATTGTTTTCAGAAAATATAGTATTTCAGCTTAACTTGTTTCCTTAATATCTGATGAGGCATTGGCGTCATTTTTTGATTTATTACAGTACATGTATTACATATAGCACCTTTAATCTTTTATTTTAATTTGTTAGATTCAAATATCCCGTCGTCGCCTCTTTTCTGTTCCTGTTGAGACTGGCGTTTTGTGGGTATTATTTAATGAAGCTGCAAGTTGAGGACCTGTTTGTCATCTGTTTCTCAAACTAGACATTAATGTATTTGTCCTTTTGCTCTGTTGTGCACTGGGACCTCCCCACTTCCCTTACTATTCTGGTTAGAGCAAGTTTGTTCTGTGAAGGGGGTAGTACACAAGGTTGCATCAGATCTTTAGTTATATTGGGAATTTCTTGCATGGAATAGCAGGAATTTATTACAAAAAGAAGACTGGGGAGTTTCTAAAGAAAATGATTTGTTTCTGGACATATAGAGCTTGTAATCAAACCCATAAATGATTCTACTTCAGATGCTCAACTAGTCTAAAGAAGGCCAGTTTTATTGCTTATTTGATCACCACAACAGCTTTGTTAACAATTTCTAAATAAAATTCTAATGATCACAACATTGTAAAATGATACACCTGGATTAGCAAACACAGGTTCCATTGGAATACAGGACTGATAATTGCTGACACATTTGTAAATATTCCATTCCATTCAAAATGAGTCTTTTCTAGCTACAATAGTCATTTCATCATGATTAATGGCTACACATTTTCTGTTTTAATGGACAAAGTTTGCTTCTCTTGAAAACAAGATTATTTCTTAGTGACCCCAAACTGATGTATGCATGATAGTGTATAGTAATCGTATTCCTATGTAATGGCATAATTGATAAGGTGATAATATTGTGACTGATCTTGAAATATCAAAATGGATTTGATCATTTATTTTAGAAGAAAGCCTTTATTTCAATTGGAAATGTTTAATTCTCCATAAAGTTATGGGATTTGTTAATGGTTTAAACATTATATGTCCCAATCTGTGTGTATAGCCACTGATTAAAGCCCCAGTTAGGTTTGTATTAAATAATATGTGTATGAATGTGGGAACTGTCCCCCAAGTTTTAACTGGAAATGCTAAAGAACCCAAATTACTCCTACTTCATTTTTTAGGATCCATTTATTTGAAACAAAATGCAAGGAAGGTCCTGGCCTTGCCCCAAGCAGACCACCAAGCCATGCAAAGAGGGAGAAAACGAACAAGGTAAAATGGCTTACATACTATTAAAGGAATTTAAGCGAAGTAATTGACACCTTCAATTTGCAAGAATTTGTGGGGGTATTTCAGAAAACTCAGTTAACTCAAAGTTGATGGAAACTCTGGGTTTTACGGTTTAAAAAAGCCACTATGACATTTACTCTGTCAGTTACTACCAGGGTCAGACTGGAACAGAATAACATCCCGGTTGCCTCCATTTTCTCCCTTCTCTTTCATCACTGCTCTTTTTTTCTGCATCTGCTTTTACATTTCACAAAAAAATCCATTAATTAAAATCAATAAGGAAAATCAACTAAAACTAATTTCCATATAATAACCCTGTTAATTTAGTGTATTGAGCACAGTTGCACCTGTTAATCTGCACTGGACCCTGTCATGGCTGTCAAAGAAGTCTCCATCTGTCTCATTTCCAGCATCACTTGTGGCTGCTTAAATACACAGAACAGAAAAAAATAAGACAATTGCATTTTATCCACACAGCACATTTATTATTAAAGCCAATAATTACCATGTTGTGCATATTTTGATCAGTGTCCTTTTCTCTTGGCCATTTCTTTTCCTTAATTTAATATATTGGCCTATATATGTTTACAAGAAGTAGCTAGTCATCTGTCCCACATTACCAACCTAAATGTAATAACAAATCTAGCTACAATTCTTTTTTAGAAAAATGAATACATTTTAGAAATCCTTTCTATATTTGAATTTTCTAGATGTCAAATGCTTCCGCTTGTACCTGACGCCTTGTACCACATATTTGGGCTGCAGACTGTTTCGCTCACTTACAGTAGCTTAGATGGCGGTCTAAACATTTGTTAAACATGTTTACATTTTGTAATGTTACCTTAGATATTATTTTTTCTCTTTTGTTGCAACAACCTTTTAGGTACCTTTTAATTTCTTTGGAGAAGGAACAAAGATTTTTTTAGAAATAGCTCAAAATGCAAATCACTCTGCTTGGAAGACCCTGCACTCAATGTCAATGCTTCCACCTACTCCAGATAAATTTACCATACCTGGAAAACTACTAAGTTTTGACCAATCACATTCTATAAACCGGACAGACATGTGCACCGCTCAAGTCTTGTGGGGAATCCTTGGATTGTATACAGGCCATTATCAGAGTGTGGCCGATGAAACTATGCAATAGATTATACATTTTTTTACAAAATTATAAAACAAAAAATTCTAATGGCAAGCATAACCCTGGTTACTACAGAAACTTACCACATGAAGCTAACATGCTCCTCAGCAAGTTTTATTCAACTAACCCAGAGTTTGTCCTACTGAATGTGAAATCTGAATATGTCAGACAGGGCGGTCTGCTTTCAAGCAAGCTACGGTTCGCTTTCGGTGTGATCGTGATCCAAAGTAACTAAAGGAAGTGAACCAAAAAAAGAGTGCATTTTATTTACAAGACAGTCATTTGTCTGTGCATCAAGTCAAAAGAAACTTCTCCAGTAAAAGATGAGTCATGGCCAGACATGGAGCAATGAGGAGGTTAACCATATTTTAATTATCTGTCAAATTATAGCAGACACAAATGGGCAACAACATGCTGTCACAAAAGACGCTCATATGCTTCAAATCTGTCCATTAGGCAAGCGACCTCATCGACCACAAGATGTTTTGTTTGCTTAATAAAACCCAGTGTGAATGCTAACCGAACCAAATTAAAATGCAACAACGTATCAACTTGACCCCTGAAACGAATCAAAAAAAATAATAGGTGTGAAAATGCCTTCAGTCAACCCAGAGTTGTAAAAGTATGTTAACCTTGCTTTCTGAAATACCATGTGTCTTCATTCTTAGTGGAAGTGTTTTTAAAGTGGTAATTGATGCTATTTTAAACTGTTTAAAATTATATGGATGAGGGTATAGGGCTGGGCAATATGGCTTGATTAGATATCTCAATACAATATGTACTCCAGAGCATGTTCGACCTGACAGCAATATAGAGTGTGGGCAACAAACTCGGATGTTTCCTTTCAAAATAATAGCGCTTTTACCATCATTGCAATAATTATTATAAAGCTAGTGAATTGTTACCAAATGCAATTGTATTGTATGTAAAGAAACAAGAGTATGGGATAGCATTATTATTATATTATGATTATTAAAAACATTAACAAATATGTTCTACACAAATTAATTGAATATGTTGTCAGTGTCTCATGTAAAAAAACAAGTATATTTGAAAGTCATTCACTAGTCTGTTGTTACCCAAAATAGACTAATTGTAGCAACACATGAACATGGACCCACTAACTATCTATGAAATGAAGAAACAATGATTATTGCAATGAATGAGGACAGCTATAGTTTTGAAAAGGGAAAGCCGAGTTCATGTTTCCGGCATAATATTGTGTTACCTTAAATTAACATGATTAATGTACTGTAAATGTATGCATGCATCGATGTACAAAATTTATCCTATTACAAGCTAAAGACTTTGAGTAAACAACTGTAATTTCTTATAAACAAGGTGAATTAAAGGAGGAGAAAGTGTGTGTGTTTGTGGCCAAAAAATTGTATCACGATATATAAAACAAACATTTGTTCGATACGATATCATATGCTTGATGATATATTTAATTATATATAGGACCTGCTATGACTTGATTACATCAAAGTGTATGCTCTGCTGTATAAACAAAAAAAACATAATAAAGAAATATTGATTAACCTTGTATCTGGCAAAACGGACCTACAAGCAATACAAAGTACTCATTTGTTGGATGTTTCTTTGTTTCAGAACAAAGAAAGCTGTTATCGCGATATGTTGATATGGGATATTCTTCTCGATACTATATTTAAAAATTCGATAACGATAAATATTGAATGATTGCCCAGCCCTAGTGTGTGTGTGTGTGAGTATTTCAGTCTAGGCTGTCAGGGACGGTGTATTAAACATCCTTTTTTTCAGAAGCCAGCATTGTGTGCCAAATCCCACTTCTTACATAAACACTGTCAAGTGTCGAGTGCAAGGACGAGTGCGCCAACTCTTACAAGGCAGCAGATGACTGAGCTTAAAAACTCCTTCATCTGCCTTGTGTGCAAGGTAAGTAATTTGAATATTACTGAGAACTTGAGTTATTACTGAACTTCAATATGTGTGCTATTTCCAAGGAATAAATATATTAAACTTCAGGACAATTGCCCATTTTATTGTAGAATTAATTTACCTACATATACAACTCAATGAAACTGCATACTTCAGAGATCATATTACATTTCTAGCTAAGTCTGTACATAATCCTATGTAGTCTTACCTACGAAACCTAAAAATTGGTCTTACGTACTTGCAGACGTCATGAAGGATCGAGCTATCTCATCTGGATGCTGCTAGTCTCTTGGGGTGCTGGGTTTGTGTTGAGAGCTGGGAACAAACCTCGGACCGGTGTCTGAAATGTAGAAGCAACTGTCCCTTAGAAAGTCTTCAAAGGGTTTCAGGGCTGGATGGGGGGCTGGACATAGTGAGACAATTTATGTAGAACTTTTTTGTGCTGTTTAACTCAACCTTAGACAATGTTACATTCTGTGTTTATACTTGTAAATTCTACTGTAGACAACGTTACATTCTGTGTTTATACTTGAGTTCTTTGTGGCCATCCAACACTATTTCTATTTTTTCTAACCATATACACATTATACAGTGGTGAGAACAAGTATTTGATACACTGATTATTTTGCAGGTTTTCCTACTTACAAAGCATGTAGAGGTCTGTAATTTTTATCATAGGTACACTCCACCTGTGAGCGAATCCAAAACAAAAATTCAGAAAATCACACTGTATGCTTTTTAAATAATGAATTTGCATTTTTTGCATGACGTAAGTAATTGATCCATCAGAAAAGCAGAACTCAATATTTGGTACAGAGAACCTTTGTTTGAAATTACACAGATCATATGTTTTCTGTAGTTTTTGACCAGGTTTGCACAAACTGCAGCAGGGATTTTGGCCCACTTGTCCATACAGACCTTTTCCAGATCCTTCAGGTTTTTTGGGCTGTCATTGGGCAATACGGACTTTCAGCTCCCTCTCAATATTTTCTATTGGGTTCAGGTCTGGAGACTGGCTAGGCCACTCCAAGACCTTGAGTTGCATCCTATGGAGCCACTCCTTAGTTGCCCTGGCTGTGTGTTTCGGGTCATTGTCATGCTGGAAGACCCAGCCACGACCCATCTTCAATGCTCTTACTGAGGGAACAAGGTTCTTGGCTAACATCTCGCGATACATGGCCCCATCCATCCTCCCCTTAATACGGCACAGTCGTCCTGTCCCCTTTGCAGAATAGCATCCCCAAAGAATGATATTTCCACCTCCATGCTTCACGGTTGGGAGGGTGTTCTTGGGGTTGTACTCATCCTTTTTCTTCCTCCAAACACAGCAAGTGGAGTTTAGACCATCTTGAACTTCTTCCATTTAAAAATAATTGCAACAACAGTTGTTGCCTTCTCACTAAGCTGCTTGCTTATTGTCCTGTAGCCCTTCCCAGCCTTGGCAGGTCTACAAATTTATCATTGATGTCCTTACACAGCTCTCTGTTCTTGGCCATTGTGGAGAGGTTGGAGTCTGAGTGTGTGGACATGTCTTTTATATAGGTAACAAGTTCAAACAGGTGCAGTTAATACAGGCAATAAGGGGAGAACAGGAGGGCATCTTAAAGAAAAACTTAACAGGTCTGTGAGAGCTGGGATTCTTACTGGTTGGTAGGTGATGAAATAATTATGGCATGCAATAAAATGAAAATGAATTATTAAAAAATCATACAGTCTGATATTCTGTATTTTTTTAGATTCCATCTCTCACAGATGAAGTGTACCTATGATGAAAATGACAGACCTCTACATGCTTTGTAAGTAGTGAAACCTGCAAAATCGGGCAGTGTATCAAATATTTGTTCTCCGCAGTGTATATTGGGTGTTCAAGTTAATTCAAGAGGCACTCAAGGTGCTCATAGACATCACCAGAAGAATTGAAAATATTGAATAAAATCAGTAAAGAAGATATTGGTGTGTTTCAGCCTCGTTCGAATGATATCACAGGCAATTTGTGTCCCTAGTCTATATTTTCAGCTCACACATGGGATATTTGTCTTGGCTGTTCAATTTGCAAAGTATGTGTGACTAAAAATATATAAAGCCTCACTAACTTATGGCTCAGTATTGAAATAAAAAATTGTTTACGGACAGTATTGTTTTGATAGAAATCTGCCTACTCATTGAAATCTGTTTACCTCTAAACTCACTCTGTGCAACTAAAACAGATTAAAAAATAACATTTTTCCAGGAGTTTCATTCAATGTTTATTTGGCTGTTATGGAATGGTATTACCATTAGAATTGAATGCTGTGTCTATGCCATTAAATTCAGATCTGTAAAGGATCGTAAGTATACACACAATAACAAAAATGCTAAACGAGTGTGAGTGATCATCATTAGGATGAAAAGAAGTCCGGGTGTTTGAGGCAGAGGTAAGTGATGTGTTCATGTGCACAGTGAAAACAAGAATGTCGAGGAAGGAGGGAAGAAAAGGAGTGTCACGCAGAGGGACCTGGAAGAACGCATCGTGACGCTGCATTTAATACATGTTTTGGGAAATGTGCATGCATATCTATGCATACCTTGTTGCAGTGGTCATCACAATAGTTTTTTTATCCACAACTTGAACTTGAATCAAATGCAGCCCTAAATCACATGAAATACGTTCTGACGGAACTATTTTGTAAAACCGAAATATGTCAAATATGAATGTATGAGAGGGTCAATTACATTTGTAGGGAACTAAATTGAACACTTGAATAACGTTCAATATGAACATTAGAAGATCATGACGTAGCATGTAAATAGCATAGTTTTTGCTAGGGCGGAGGTCGGGAATGGTGGATGGGCGTATACATCCGCGACTTGCATGCCAGTGTTCGCGAGTTCAAATCCAGACCGGCACTTTGTGTGTTTTGTTCTACATTGGTTGCGTCATGCAGACACGCGATTGTCGGTTTTTGTAATGTTAACCCTAACCTTAATTCTAACCTTAACCTCAGTAACGTCATATCTAACCCTAACCGTTAGTAACCTCATGCCTAACCTTAACCGTTAGTATCCTCCTACCTAACCTTAGCTGTGAATGTTGCAATATAATTTCGAACGCTATGGAATGTATGGAATGTTCTCGCATAAATCCGCTAAACGAAATGTACCGGAGCAATGTAATTCAAGTACAAATATAGCCTAATAACAAAACGTGCAGTTCAAATGTAAAAACACCCTAAATAGGTTGGCATAGAACGTAATTTAGGTTTTCAAAATAGTTTCCTGAGAACGTAATTTGGGAGAAATTCTGAGATTTACGGTTGATCAAATGTATATAAATTAAGCCTACTGATTGAAACATCAGTATATGTTAATTGTAAATAACTGTAAAACTAAAGGACTGTAGAATTAAGGAAAGTAGGTGCTAACACGCTACAGGTTAGGTAAATTTCTCCTGAGTGATATTGTCTGATCTTAAGTGACTACATTTGTTGTATGTGTAACCAATATCAAAGAGACTTATGCAAACTGCCAGAAAGCTAGGTACAGTGACTAGTTCAACAGTCCTCCATAAGCACAAATAGCTGAATGAATATACAGATATCTTAGCAACAAGAATATGTGAGTCTGACTTCTGCCGCATGTAGCCCTGAGAAGAAAGCATAATCTTGTACATGGTAAAAGGACTTCTTTCTGCCAGATTGTACTTTACCTATAATCAGTAACCTGCTCATGCTGGATATCCAGCACTAGTTATTCGACAGCTATAGGCTACTATTCGGTAGCTTGTTTAAGTTAGCTATTCAAGGCACAGAAATTCTCACACGCGATTCAAACCACAGTGCTGGCAAATTCATTAAAACCTCAAAATGTTAATTAAAACCTCAAAATGTTAGTAATAATTTACATTTATCTCAACACACAATTCAAAACTATGGAGGACTGAAAGTGCCACAATGAAATAAATAAATAAACCATTAAACAATTACTTAAATGTGTCATTAATTAATTAAAATCAGAATTAAATACATAAATGTGTTATTAAATGTGTCATTAATTAATTCAAATACCGATTATTTTTATGTAAAATACATATATAATTATTTAACTATTTACATTTACATTTCATGGTCCTGCGTTGCAGTGCTTCATGAATTACTTAAAACTGTCAAACTGACCCATCAAACTCAGTGGGTGGGGCTAACGCGAATCTAGTCTGATCCATTGCTTTGGTCTGAAGCAGGGTACCTGGATAGAGACGATGGAGGATCTCCGTGAACTTTCCAGGGAGTTGGTGAGAGACATTTTAAACTTAGCAGAGGATGTAGAAGCAGGGCCTGCTGCTGACCCAGAGCATGTAGCTAGTTAAGCAGAGGAACTTATTGAAGTTGTTGGAGTAATTTCCGCACTTTCCGACGAAGATATCGACCACAGAGTGATTGCAAATCTAGAAGAAGTTGTCCGCTGCTTTTCTAGTACCAGGGGGCATAATGCCCAACACACACAGGGACTGGGGCGTTTGCAGTTTGACATACCGAGTGCTGTTCTGGAGCATCAAGTTCTTTGTGGAGTTCCCGCTGGTCAAATTGCATTGATGTTCGGAGTGTCAAAGAGGACCATCCGGAGGCGCATGCAACAATACGGTTTAAGGTATTTACACTAAATTCACGAGTTTTCTGTTCATGAATTGCCACGCTCATGCACTCGTAAAGAATATTACATTTAAGGGAACATTACTTGATGTTGTTTTTCTTGTTTGTGCAGAAATACAGATGTCTATTCAGCTGTGAATGATGAGGAGTTAGACCGTATTGTAAGTGAAATTCACAGAAGTCATCCAAACACAGGCTACAAGCTAATGCGTGGTCATCTGAATGCAAGAGGTGTGCGTGTTCCAAGTGAGTATAATAATATGGGCATTATTTAAATGTATTTTTAATTCGGAGCTCTGCACCTTTGAAAGGTGAAGGAAGCCCGCTTGTGGAAAGACGTCGCCTCTGATGTAGAATGTGTATAATAGAAGAGAAACATATTTCAGGACTGCTGACTTGTATCATCAGGATAGACATGTCCTGTGATTTTTAGCCTCCTGTTTAATAGAGGTGGAACAATATCTGACAGTAATATTAATATATTAATAGGGAAAATATCTGACATTACAGTACATTTTTGAGGCTGTGGTGGTTCTGTAATAGTTGACTGTTTTACACACATTGTTTCTTAATATGACAACACTATATCCTCAAAATATCTAGCCAGTGAGTGTATGGTTATTCATTTTAATTTCCTCCCCTCAGTCTCAAGACTGCAAGAGTCTTTGCGCAGAGTCGATGCAGAGGGAGTCTACATAAGACGTCTGAGGCTGCGTGTATTAAGGCGACGGCAGTATTCTGTTCCTGGCCCAAACTCTTTGTGGCATATCGATGGCCACCATAAGCTCATAAGGTCAGTGATATTAGCAGATAAACAATGCATCTTTCTAGATGTTTCATTACAATAAATTTATTTTTTCATGTGTTCACAACAGGTGGAGATTTGTTGTCCATGGTGGGGTGGATGGATTCAGTCGTTTAGTGGTCTACCTGACTGTGGCTGGCAATAATAGAGCTCATACGGTCTTACAGAGCTTTATCGCCGCTGTTGAGCAGTATGGGCTCCCATCAAGGGTACGGTCTGATAAAGGCGGGGAGAATGCAGATGTAGCAGAATTCTTGATCAGAAGCAGAG
>JACXGM010037450.1:0-11100 GCA_016801145.1 Umbra pygmaea
AAATCTGAACAAACAAACAGCAAGCCGCGGAAGGAACCCAGCACTACTTGGGCTGAAAACAACCAGATCATCCGCATTAGATGATTTACACACTTATCTCCAATCATACACCCAGTGTTACAACATTTCACAGTTTAATGTTTGTATGTGGCGCTACACTAGAGTCTAGTGACAACGCTATAAAAGCCTATTGCGGTGCCTGCGTCACTCCCTTATCCCTCCTACCAGTTCCTATGGCCACTTGACCAGTGCGAATGCAAATAGCAAAACCTGTTTTTGGGGAGAGTAGTTAGTAGAACTGTTTAGAAGTGGACTGTTCCTATAACTACGTTCCTGTAACTACTTGGTCGGAAAGCGGCTTATGTTAGGGGTGGTTCAGAATTTTGGTCATAGGACCTAATTTCCAAGTTAGCCAGTTATTTATCAATGGAGACCGTTTTCAACACTTCATCCAGTCCTTCCAGTTGCAGAGTTCTTTGGTGCTAGGCTAGCGCAAGTCAACAGTAACGGCTAGCCTGCTACCCACTCCCCAAACACACAAGGAAGATAAATTATAACGCCAGACTATCGATGTAAATGTCTGCAGGGCTCTCAAGTGTCACGCATTGAGTGTGACAGTCACTCATTTCACTCTTTTGTCACGCACTCCCGCCACACATTGTATTTCTCACACCCAAATTTTTTTGTATAATATATTTAATATGCGCTCCGCGCTCACCATGGAACCGGCAGGAATTAAGCGCGTCTCCCCTGGATTGTCGAGCCTGCCACTTATCAGGCAATCACAAAAAAATGGGCTACACAATAGCCAATCAGAAAATAGCACTATTGAATCTGTGTAAGATTTAATGCAACAACCAATGAAAAAAATCATATCCTGTAAATGTTCACGTGATTCCCATTGGAAACAACTGGAGCTCCAAGCATCAGTTTGAGCAGAGTAAGTCATGATCTCCAAATTCACAACTTGTTTGATACAAACAATGACAACTTGTTTGTATATGAACTCCCTTTACCTGATCAATTTGGTCTTAAGTAGGGACTTCCCAAAACTTGTGAACTTCGAGTTACTCAGAAAAGTACTTTTACTCAAGTAAATGTCCACCTCTGCTAGCATGTACGAGATGATCGCGCTTGATGTTCTAGAGCAGGGGTGGACAAACTACGGCCCGCGGGCCAGATGCGGCTCACCGGGTCAATGGCCCACATTGATCTGGCCCACAGTCTACCGACGCTCTTGAGCGTCAAGTGCGATTGTATCGCGATTATCTCACGAACCGTATTTGCTAGCAACTAAAGCTTGGTACCCTTTGAAAGACGAAGATCAGCCAAAAAGAATGAATGTTCGCTCATCCATATGGGTTTATCAGAGCCGACAGCTATTGTGCCTCGAAGTCGGTCATGTTTTTTTACTTTTGCCTTTTTTACTAAACACATTACAGACAGGAAGTAGGATGTGAAAATGACAAAATAGCAACTCTGAAATAATGTAGGACATCATCCTACACAATACCAACATGGTACCAATATAGTTGGAAAGAGGGGGTTCCGCTGATAAAATATTGCCAATGCAAATAATGAGAAATAGTTTGTCAATGTGGATTAATGACAAGCCGTAGATATCGCGTCTCAAAGTTGGGTACTTTTCACTGACTATATTTTGGTAAACTAAAAACATTACAGTCACATAAGGTTTTACAAAACAAAACATTTATTTTCTGTAGGATACACACCTAACTGTGTAGGGGGCGGGGTTACTTTAATGAAATAACATTTCCTATTTTTCATGCATCGCTATAAAATGCAGCCCTTCATTTTGTTTCAAAAGCTCAATGTGGCCCTCAAGCAAAAATAATTGCCCAAATCTGTTCTAGAGCGTCGGGGGTCTTTGAAGCTCAATCACGTGAATTTGATTGTGGGAAGCCAAAATCGTGATCATATTAAAAATTGTATTAATTGTTCAGCCCTGCTGTCTTGAACCAATTTCGGAGGCTATCAAAGATCGCAGCCTTGTTTTTTGGGCTTCCAAATTTTAATGCTGATGCCGAGAGGGTATTTTCGATGGTTGGTTTGAACAAAACCTCAACACAAAACAGCTTGTCTCTGGACGGGACATTGTCCTCAGTCATGACCCTGAAAATGTCTAGGCTTGAGCCGAACTGTTTCAAATGTGGAAATTCTTCTGCAAGTCTGAGCAATTATTAATAACAACAACCAAAACACTAATAAATATTATTAATGAAACACCCCCATTCCCACGACCCATCTAACCCGCCGCCCCCCTTTGACCCCCTGATGTCACTCTTTTTTTTTTTTTTTTTTTATTTATTTTATTTTTTATGGGAAGGATCAGCTTAACTATTAGACATATGTATTGTCTTTGTTCTAAAATATGCATCATTTCCAATCCCACATTTTTTAAATATTATTGCTGTCTATATTTTACCCCAATCCTAACCTTTACCTGACCAATAGTTGAGACCAATGACATTTTATATTTTCCTCAATCATTATTTTTTATTTGATCAACTCTTTATTTAAGTTCAATATTGTCCATCTATCTCTTAGCCACAGCCATGTTGGGTTTCCATTTGCCAAGTGTATTTCTACTGTACTGTGATGCTTCACATAATTATGAAACATTTCTATTGGGGGATGTCACTCTTGCCTGTCTTCAAAACTTGAGAGCCCTGTGTCTGTGTTGATAGAATAATGTTAGAAATAAAACTATCCTTGAATCTCAATGATCAAATTAGATTTTGAGGGAATTGTTTCTCATTAGCGGCTGAATTTTACTTTGCTCGGGTTAGTAGTACTGTAGTTGGTAATTCACAGGCTACAGCCAAAGACCATATATGGCTACAGCAGCAGCGGCATGATATTACCTAGGCTACATAGAAAGACGGTTTCCATGACAATCACGTGAGTTTATTTACCTGCCGCTGTTACTCATTGCTGCAGAAGCAGAGTACACTGCATTAAGGGATAAACAAAATAATACTACTACGGCTATGTTTGAAATCCATCCCGACTGTAGTGCGCTTCTCTGTTTACTTTTCAGCGCAGTACTACTAACCAGAGCAAAGTAAAATTCCGCCGCTGCTGAGAAACTAGTCCCTCAAAATCTAATACGATCATTGAGTGATGCTCTGTGATGCCCTGGGGCTACTTTGCATCCTCTGGCACAGGAAACCTGCAGTGTGCGGAAGGTAAGATGAATTCATTGAAGTTTCAGGAAATCCTAGGAGAACTTCATGCAGTCTGTGAAGAAGCTGAAGCTTGGACTTAATTGGACCTGCCAACAGGACAATCATCCCAAGCATACCTCAAACTCCACCAAGGCTTGGTTGCAGAAGAAGTTTTGGAACATACAAAATCTCTGGTGGTATTTGAAGAAGGTGGTTGCAGCACGCAAACCCAAGAATATTACTGAACTGGAGGCCATTGCTCATGAGGAATGGGCTAAGAATCCTCAGGAACGCTGCCAGAGGCTTGTGTCTGATGCATCTAATTTGCAGCAGGTCATAACAACAAAATGGTGCTCTACTAAGTAATAAAAATGCTTGCCATGAAAGGTTTGAGTATCTTTGAGACTGGAAAAGTCATCATCAGTTGCTTTTCCAGTTGAATTAGGGGAAACCCCTTAATCCATTCATTGTGTTGAGCTGAAAGACTACATTTTGACAATAAACCTCGATTTGTAATGGAGGTTGGATCATTTTGTTTGCAACTGTAAAGTATCAAGTATATGAACCCTTTAGAATTACCTGGATTTCTGCATAAATCAATCATTAGTAATGATCAGAACAGGACCAGGTTTTCACAATAAGTAAATACAGTTTATTGAATGCGGGGCTGAAGAATGCAGAAGGGCAAATCCGTTAAAGGCAAGTACTGGGACAGGCAGATTTCCATTACACGATGTGGGTAGTCAGGCCAGGCAGGTTTCCGTTCACAGGGCAAGGTAGTCAGCTTGGGTCAAAGTCGGTACATAAACAGGGTAGTCAGATGGGGTGAAGGTTCGGTACACGCTGGAGAGAAGATCAAAGGAAAGGCACACAGGGGTAATCCAAAAGGCAGAGTAATTGGTAATTGAAAAACGGGGTCAGACCAGGAATACAAAATCACAAGAGCGCTCAGTATATTGTCTTACTTACAATCAATACCTCACAATGGTTGTGAGAAAACAGGAGGCTTAAATACATACAGGGAGTAGCGCAGGTGATCAGAATTCTGGTGATTGAGACCTCACTGTGGTGCTGTGTTCAGGACGGTTGGGTTTTTGGTTGCTATTGGTTACGGAAGATGCGTTGCAGAATGGCGTGGTCCTTGGCAACGTCACATCATTAAGTTTAATCAGCTCTTCATCCTGGGTTTGTCGTACTGGCTAATGATTTTTTGTGATGAGCTTGTTTTAACTGAATGTGTATTTCTTTGTATTTTGCATGTTTTGTATGTGTGTGGCATTTGGTTGTGTTCTCAGGGCACACTTGTGAATGAGACCTGGGTCTCAATTTGTCACTCATTGGAGTTTTACTTATTGAAAACTGTTCTCCAGGCAAATCTGCCTGGGAGGTAGAAATTATTTGATTGGTTGATTCAAAACCAAGGGCGTACCTCACATCATGTTTACTTTAAAAAAATTTATGCCAACCTAATCTCTTCCCCTTGTGTGTATATATAGCACAGCATTACATTTTAACACTCCAGTGTGGATAAGGTTAGGGTTAAAAATGAATTGACCTAGAGTTTTACGTAAAGATGATAAAACAGATGTATTTTATTTCTTCTCATTGATACAATGAATAAAAAGGCTAAATTTGTTAAAAGGGATTAACTGGTACGTTGAAAGTGTTGTTTTTGTTACATGGATGCCGCCATTTTGGATTTCAACAATCGGCTACGTCCAGTGGTGGTAAGTAATGAAGTAAAAGTACTTCATTACTTTACTTAAGTATTTTTTTCGGGGATATGTACTTTACTTGAGTATGTTTTATTTGGATCTACTTTCACTTTTACTCCACTACAATTTTAAAGACAAAGTTTACTTTTTACTCTGATACATTTTCCCCAAGCCCACAGGACATACTCTATATTTGGTACATTTAAATTAAGCTATGTTGACTGTTGATATATAACCTATGCATTGATTTTTATAAGAAAGAAAAATACTTTAAAAACACAAATATGTATTTTCCCTGTGCCACACCTGGGCAGCTCTTACATCACACCATCTAGCAAGTTTGAAAATCAGCTTCTGCTAAAGCTGAACAGAAGCTTTTACAGATTTAAATAGTAGTCTGTGTCGCTTAATGGTGTATTTTGAAGATATTTAAACTTAAAGAGGTGGTTCTTCCTCATTGATATTCTGAAACATCTTCTGTTTGATGCAGCTAATGTTATGGAACACTATTGCAAGTTAAAAACACTATACTGGGTTAAGGTGCTTCATTAAGGTGCTTCATTGACTCTTATGATTGCAAATCTAACACATTCTTAATTGTAGTATCTAATCTTATCATTTGTTCAATTAAAACATTGCATATCACTCACAAAACAATTGAGCTGCTTAATTATTGATATTTACAGTTAATTTGAATATTTACTTTCTACTTTCGGTACTTAAGTACATTTTAAATCGGAGACTTTTGTACTTCTACTCGAGTAATGTTTGAATGGAGGACTTTTTACTTTTACTGGAGTCTTTTTCTATTTAGGTATATATACTTTTACTTGAGTATAACTTTTGAGTACTTTTACCACCCCTGGCTACGTCACTACGTGGCTAGCACTAGCAGCTCAGCCATAGCAGGTACAGTAATGACTAACTGACATGACTGAGGAAACAGAAACCAACAGGTCTGGGGGGGGTTATACTGTATTGCCCCTGGCTGCAGTAATGATTGGTACAGGGATAAGGCAGCTGGGGTTAAAATCCATTCCCACAGGCTACTTTGGACAAGGAAACCAGCTCTTAAATCATGGCTAGCTGCCTTAAAACTGGCTAGCCCTCCGACAGCTCCTGAATTTCAAGTCTGTAGCGAGCATTTATAGACATAGACAATTTAGAGAGCTGTACTTTCAACACAACAGACTGAAACATGAGGCCATTCCATCATTGTTTGACTTTTGAAGCTACAGTACAGAGCAGACAGATAGACCAACAACGGAATGTAACACCGCCGTCACTATCTGGCGTAGGGAAAGGGCGCTGAAACGCTCACGTCCGGCAGAGGACAGTTATGCTAGCAAGTCTACTAAGCAAAGTACTGAATGTAACGTTGTTGTCACATACACAAAATACGTACATATTCACATACACGCACAAATAAAGCCTAACGTGTAGGCTTTATAGCATTCAACCAAACTGAGACTGACACTGGGCAATAATATAAATTGAGTCACAAACCAAACTAGATACAGTACCAAACGATCCAACCTAGGGAAAGGACTATCAGCTAAACACGTTTGAAGCAGTCACGTCAAACTAAAATAAACCATGACTCTGACAATATCACAGATCGATAATCTTGCGTTTACTAGCTGCCATCTAAACCACAGGGGGTCTGTAAACAGAATCCAATGTCCCTTTCTACTTACCCTGAAGCTAGCTGATTTTCACCATCTCAGGACAGATTGTTGATGCAGAGGGAGTTCAACTCACAGAAATAGCTGCTAGATCCATAGTAAGAGATATCTGTACAATATCCGCAAACACCCACAAAGAAAATTTGTCCAACTCTGAACTAGCCTAAAGTAAACAGCAAAACTCACAAATCATCCGTGCAGGTAACTTAACAAGCGACCCCATTGGAACAATTCGTCCAATCACATTTTCCATTTATCTGCCTCGATTTTCTAAAACGCACAGGACCTCAATCATGTTTTTCTATTTTCTCTTAATCTACACGGTATATAAGCAGCCTCTATTTCCTAAAATGCATAATGTGCTTTGATACAATGAGAGTGTATGACAGTACACTCTAAAAACAAAAGGTTCTAAATAGCACTAAAAGTGGTTCATGGCTTGTAATCATAGGGGAACCACATAAGTGCTATATAGTACCTATCTTTAAAAATGGTGCCATGTAGAACCATAAGAGGTGCCATATAGCACCTTAAGCACCTCAAAGAACCGCTGAAGAACCGCTGAAGAACCACTGAAGAAGTAGTGGTGCTATATAGCACCTTAACTATTTAAAGAACCTGTTAAGCCCAGTTTGGTTCTTCAGCGGTTCTTTGGGGTGGTTAAGGTGTTATATTGAACCTCTTATGGTTCTACATAGCACAATTTTTAAAGTGGTTCCCCTATGATTACAAGCCATGAACCACTTTTAGTGCTATTAAAACCTTTTGTTTTTAGAGTGCAGGCTACATAACTCCAATCTCCAACCACATTTCCATCTTATAACACCGTGAACCACTATTGGTCGATTCATAATTTACTGTGTACATAACAATGCACATCATGCAAATACAATCTAATGCATATTTTAGACACAACTTTGTATTGTATGCAATATCTTGAGACAAAATTAATACATAATGCCGTTAAACTGACTCATTTTCATGTGTAATATCCTGCAGCTGTTGCCTGTACTGTAGACCTTCTCAGGCCCTACCATACCAGGAACGGCATAGAAATTGGCAGCATTCTATACTAACAAACACAGTTTTGGGAGTTGCTTAAAAAGCTATGTATTGATTTTTTTATAAAACTTTTTTGTGTAGTTATTTTTAATTGTCATAAATAACACATTATCAATGTTGATTCTTTTAGTTCAGTTTATCTTTAAGGTTAGGTGTACAGTTAGATATGATTAAAGACTGAGAACTATGTTCATGTGCACATTTTCGATATCATGTAAGGTCCGCCTTCAGTTTTAAACCAACCAATCAAATTATTTCTTCCTCAAACACAAAATCCAAAGTGCAAAATTCTAAGTCATTCCAAAGTGTTCACATGTATTTTTTTGCCACTGTATTAAAGCTGCTGATTAAAAAACCCTAAAGGTCTGGTACAAGTTCTGGCATCATAAAAATGTTTCCACTGCATCCACTATGGGCCCTATTGAGAAGAAGGTAAAAAAGTTTATAATGTCTGAAACACTGTATTAAGCTCCCATATTTAATAAATATTACAAAAGCAACGTTTCGACCCTGCTGGGTCTTCTTCAGGCAAATGATGAATACATTTACAGTGTTGCGGACATTATACACTTTTTACCTTAGTATTTCTCATTTGTCCTGCACCTGTCAGATGTTGGTATGTGCATACAATATTCTTTATTTACCCCATTGAAAAGAACCACTACCGGCAGATGAGATATTTTCTCTTCTTCAAATTGTATGGCTTTTCCATCCTACCCCAACCCAGCCTTGGGATATATATATATGTAAAATGTTACAGTTTAATGCAGAAAAACAGAAGAATACTTAATTCTATTTCTAGAATTACAGAAATTACAAATAGTCTTGTTCTACCCACAAGCTGTACTGGGGATTTCTGAACTGAATCAGTACATTACTGCTGGAATGACACATCTCCATTTGTTTGCTGAAAGAGATCGTTTTTTTAAACCCTAAGAAGAATCATTTACAGTACTGTATGTCCGTATATTCTGTACATATATTTAGGAATTTAGAAGAAACAAGAAAATTAGAAGATTATATCTAAAAAAGAAAAATCCCGGCGATCTGTAATTATTTATGTTGTAGTTGCGAGGAATTAAAGACAAATGCAAAGGGTAAGGATAAATAAGTTATGTTTTATTTAAATACACTGTCACAAAGGTAAAGGAGTGTCGATGGGCAAAACATATCAAAATAGCAAATACACTAGCATATAAAGGCACAAACAGGAACTAAAAAACTTGATGAATAAATGATTTAGCCTTGTGTGCGTGGTCGAACACTGAACATCTATAGGATAAATATGATGTAATGGTAGTCGTCGTGATACAATACAGGGAAACCGAAATCCAACCAGAACACAGAATGGAGTTTTTGGCTGAAGGCAATGCTTGACTTCAGTGATGTTGTCTACAGAACTGCTTCAAACTCTCTTCTCAAGAAATGGCATGTAGTATACCACAGTGCCATCTGTTTTGTTACCAATGCCCTATACAACACCCACCACTGCAACCTCTACTCATTAGTTGGATGGCCCTCATTACACACCCGGCACCTGAACCACTGGTATCACCTTGTCTACAAGTCCTTACTAGGCAAAACATCACCTTACCTAAATTCATTAATATCCATAGCATCACCCACTCTCAACCTGCGCTGGATTGATTGATTGATTGCTTTATTATCCCCTTAATGAATTGATTTCTCCTTTGTTCCATCATGCGTACATACAAGACTAACAGTATACATAAATACAGACAGACTGTGACCCGCTCAGTAATCACCAACACTACCTATCAATTTGTGATCAAAGACAACCCCAAGATATTTATACTCATTAACACTCTGAATTGGCTCCCCTTTAATAGTGGTCATATTCTCTGAAGACTCCTTCCTAAAATCAATAAGAAATGTTTACCTTATGTTTGACACCAAGAAATAAATTAATTTAAAACAGGTCCATGGATGTCCTCGTCCCCCTGAAGGAGAGTAACTAATGCAGTATCATCTGCAAATTTGATTAGATATTTTCCTGAATGGGCACGTAAACAGTTATTTGTGTACAATATAAACAGTAGGGGTGAAAGGACACAGCCTTGTGGGGATCCAACATTAGTAATTTGTTTATCCGATAGTGATCCACCCACTCTCACTCGCTGTACTCTGTTCCTTAAAAAATCCCGCAACCACAGAATCAGTCCTCCATCCAGGTTAAACTCTGTAGCAAATCTTTCATCCAACACAGTTGGCAATATAATATTAAAAGCTGATGAAAAGTCAGCAAATAGGATTTTCACATGATTTTTGGAACCTTCTCGATGTGAGTAAACGATATGCAACAATGTTAAGATTGCATCATCCACTCAGTTATTTGACTGTTCTGCAAATTGCAAAGGGTCCCATCTATATTGTGTTTTCAACACTACATGCCTTTTGACAAGCCTTTCAAGGCTTTTAAACACCAAACCGGTCAATGCAATTGACCGATAGTCACTAAGCTCTAATGGTTTATTGATTTTAGGAAAGGTATAATAATTTTAGGAAAAGGTATATCTCCCTATAGTTGCTACAAAGCCTGCACCTAATTTGGCTGCCTCTCCTTCCAATTCTCTGCTGCTAATGATTTGAACAATTTACAAAAATCCCTGAAACTCGAGTCCACCGTCCCCATCCCTACTTTTAAGGCACTACTTTCAAATCTACTGAATGACTGCTGCACATGTTGACTCTACCCCCTCTCTTTGCCCGTTTATGCCCTAGCACACTCAACAAAGCCTTAACGCATCTTGCACACACTCAACTACACTGCTGTCTTTGTATTATTTGCACATTACCATTTTCAGCCATTTTTCATCATGTTACCTATCCTAGTGTTATTTCTCTTGTACTGCCACTTTACATTCCAAATAATCTACCTCTCTATTCTTACACGATATTTGCACTGAATGTACAGTACTTTTTAATCAAACTGAATACCGTTTATGTGTGTAACTGTATACTTGAATGTTTGAACTCTGTGTGTAACTTCATGTCGCCTGCATCTTCCGCCTTATCTTGGCCAGGTCGCGATTGCAAATGAGTACTTGTTCTCAATACAGGGTACATAAAGGTGAAATAAAATAAAAAATACAAAAAGCTCACCAGGAGACGTTACAGGAATAGGCAGGGCTTTGCAATTTGGTTGTTTTGTTGTTTTATGTATTATTTGAATCAAGCAATGAAAAAATATATATTATTTGGGAATGTGTTGGGAAAATTTAAACGTTCATTCACCAAGGTGGCAAAATATAGTCAAAACAGGATTAATTACAGATGAGCTGACAGACATCATCATTAGGAGAGTGAAATACCTCCAGAATGTTTATGTCTTAAAGATGTGCATCATTATTATGTATATACACCACATGTGTATCATTATTATGTATACACACCACATGTGTATCATTATTATGTATATACACCACATGT
>JACXGM010037451.1:0-11100 GCA_016801145.1 Umbra pygmaea
GGGGGGGGGGGGGGGGTCACCTACCACTATTTAACATGCAAAGGATCCTCTAATTTCTTCAATTTTCTTTGTCATTTCTTTTTTATTGTGTAGCTTATAAATTATGTTATTCATTTAAATTCCATAAATTCACGATTCAATTATTAATTATTTTCATCAAGATAACATTACCACCTTCTGCTCCACTGCTGCATTTTTGGGGACATTCTAGATTTAACACCATCCATTAAACTTTACAAACCAACAATAACAATAACAAATATTGCAGCAGGCCAAATCTGAGACCTTATTTTTTGATTAACACCAATTACTAACCAGATTTTAAGATTCCATGATTGCAGACTAATGTCTGCATCAGACATGTTACAGTATTTAGCCACTAGATGTCCTCAGTAGCCTGTCTCACTTATAAAAATATAATTAAACGTAATGGCTTAAATATATTTCATACACATTTCTATTTTCAACGTTATCATTAAAACAATCATAACCTTAATATGCCTAGGGCTCTATTCTATTCTAAATGAATCATGATTTTCAATTAGTACTGCAACATTTATTTAAAACAACCATGACATTTCTTCAAAAACCATTCTGATTTTCCTAAACTGTTTTTGAGTGCATAACCTTCCCATTGCATAATTTGTGTGACATACATAACATTTACATAGTGATTTCCATTATATATTTTCCATAGATGATATTGTAAACAATTGCTTATCACATTTTATTGCATATTTAAACATTCAAGAAAGCTAGTGAGATTTGGAATTTCAACTTTGGATTCTTTCCCAGAACTCCATGCCAGTAATAGATTGGTGCCTTATTTTCCTGTATACAGAAACAACCCAATGGACCTGAGGGTTGTTACATAAAACAAGATTAGAAAACAAGCTAGTCTTATCTTGGTTAGTCAGACTTATTTTCGGTGGATTCCGTTTTATAAAGCAAACTTAAAATAGTTCAAACTCAGTTTCCCTGGCAACTTATGCTGGGAAACTAACCTGGGGCCTCATGTATAAAAGATTGCGCAGCTTACATACCAGAAGATGGCGTACGGCCAAAACTGGAAAAGTATGTACGCACAGAAAAATGTGCATGTATAAAACCGGTCGTACGCCAGGTCCTGCGCACCTTTCCTTTATAAATCACAATCAACGTGAGATTGACCGCACGTGAACGAGCCATTGATCCCGCCTTGTCTCCCCTAAATTAATATGCAGATGCAGGCCTCGCGGCTTAACTTTTTTCCACAAATGCAAAAATCTCAGAAAATAAAACAATTTTGCACATTTGAATTAATATGTATTAATCCCAGGCCAAGAACATCATACTACCATTTTCTCTAGAGCTTCTGTTAGCCAGTCTACAGACAATTTAAATGCTATAGCATCTCGCCTGCTGTCCGGCCCGGTATAATTCGCATTCTAATAATATGCCTATTTGAACAAAATTGGAATTGTTTTCTAAAATATTATATTTACATAACCTCAATAGTAACATAGCCTATATCACCTTGAATTTACCCTATAGTCAATATCCGATAATTGCAAATTATTTTTTAAACGTCCTGACATGCCATTCAAACCTGCATTAAACCTACATTGCATTTGTGTTCCATTTTCAAAACAGCCGAAGTCACAACTTTAGATCTTCCCTCTTTATATGTTCTACCATGCTAAATATCAATCTCTAACATACTACAAGAACTGTTCGCGTCAAGTGAGATTTTGATAATCCGGCTCGTTGGGAGAATATCAATCTCATATTGGTGTTCTTTAGATGTGGATAAGTTTAAATATATGTTATTTTTTATATTTCATCTTTTCATCATTCATTATGAACCGCTTTATCTTGAACATATAGGCTACGTTAGTAACCAGTGTTGTAGGCAAGTTATGTTTTTCTGACCATCGTCCCGTAAACGTCCCAAAGTCGGTTATGAACCGTCCCAGACATATTTCTATATAAAGATTTGTATTTCGAGCCCTGGCCGAAGCAGCCATTGCGCATCAAGTATAATATCATCTTTTATAGGCTACACCTAATTTCCCAGACCTTGATCACTTATTTACACATAATCCACGAGATCAATTGAGCTTCACAAGTGAGTGATTTTGCCCACTTGTTACTGCGTTTCATCCTTGGGAGGTGGATCGGTGCGTCATGCCTCCTGTGCGTTATGGATGAGCCAGAGTCAGAGAGATGAGGCCCCTGGTCCGGGGCAGGCTAACTGAGTTGATGCTTAACCAGAATACCGTTAACACTGACCTGTGCTTGGAATGTGATGATATTACATCGGACTCTCTGGTATGCTAGTTTTAACATCATCCATCAAACTTTACAAACCAACAATAACAATAACCTGTCACACATATATTATACATAATAGTTAAATAAAATTGTATTACTATCTACTAGGTGTGCATGCTGGTTGTGAGGATATCACAACAGATTGTTGTAGGGTCATGGTTGCGTCATACCGAAAAGTTTCTGTTACAGTGCAAGGGAGGCACAATTGATTGTAGCATTTTTTCTTCTTTCTTGCACATAATGTACACTGGTCCCTGGTTAGTTAGCTGTTTTAATCTTTTTGTATCTTGTATCTGTACGAGCTTTCTTTATATATTTGCAATTGACTAGTGTGTACATATTATGAGAAATGATGAGAATGTTTTGTTGAAAATATAGTGTGCCATGACTGATATCAATAGGCTACTATTAAGCCGCCTAAATATACAATGTTAGCAAATGTACATTATGACAGAGAGGGTTATGGAAACCCATAAGGGACTAAATTTAAATCATAATGCAATTTCAGAAATGCATTGTCATTTTCAATATATTTAAGTGTTATTTGAGACAATATTCAAATTAAAGGTAAAGGGTAAAGGTACTTTATTCGTCACATACATGTAGCAAAATGCATTCTCTGCATTTAACCCATCCCTCTAGGGAGCAGTGGGCAGCCATTTACAGCGCCCAGGGACCAACTCCAGATCTAAGCCAGTGCTTTCGTCAGCGGCGCTGGCTGGAGATCCTAATCTACATGTTTTTTGATGGTGGGGGAAACCGGAGCACCCAGAGGAAACCCACGCAGACATGGGGAGAACATGCAAACTCAACACAGAAAGGCACAGGATGACCAGGGTTTGAACCCAGAACCTTCTTGTTGTGAGGCCATAGTGCTATCCACTAGGCCACAATGCCTGCATAATAATTGCAATAATCCAATAGCATTTGAGTTTTCAAATAATCATATGGGCATTCTATGACATTATTAAAATTAAAATGTAATAACCACTTGACATTTCATTTTCAAAGACCTACCCCGCTTTACAAATGACTATATTCAAATGTTCATGAAAATGTGAAAATTAAAACAGTAGGGCTTGGATCTTTAGCTTGGCCTCTGGCAGTTTTGTCAGGTACGGCAGCTCTCTCATCAGGTACGGCAGATTCTTTGTCAGGTGCGGCAGCTCTCACATCAGGTACGGCAGCTTCTTCGTCAGGTGCGGCAGCTTCTTCGTCAGGCTGCTCGCTCGTCATGTACCGCAGCTCAGTCAGCCCATCCGTCAGATAGGTCAGGTATAGCATAGAAGCTTTGACAGTGTGTGTTATTTTTAATACATCAGGTTTACATTGGTATATATTTATTGTTATAAATGTTGTTGGGCCATGGTTACATTAAAATGAAATATATTAAAATTATGCTGTCTCCTTTCACATGGAGGTTCCACTTGTCGAGATTGAAATCATTTCACATATCTTAACAGACAAAAATATAAAATGGCCATCTTTTTTAAATTAATATATACAGTTCTTCCCAGCCAAAATTGTAATTGTTAGTATATCTTCATTGAGTATCCAATGCTGGGCTTTATAATGCTATGACAAATTGCTGCCGAAGAGTCAAGCCAGCTGACTTAGCTCAGCCCATTATCACGGCCAAGTGTGTAATAGACACGCTGGACCACGCTGGTCAGTGTGACGCTATGACTCACCCAAGCGTGTAATACACACGCGGGTTCGTCTTGCCATAAGTGTAAATTATATGGAAGGCCAAGTGAGTCACAAACGTCACTCCATACCAGCAAAAAGTACGCCGGACCCAGCAAACCGCGGTCAAAAACAACGTTTTAACAACAGAAACGCTGTTCTAACGGTACAGATCCACTTGTCCGACATGGCTGTCGGATGTTGTAGCAAGGCTACCATCCATTCATACGTTGATGGGTGTTTCTCAAATACAGCTGCGGGCCACAGCCACCATCAGTTTCTCCATTGATTCACCGCGAGCCTTCCCTCCGTCTCCTCTGTGCTCTACTTCTATTGGATAGTCGCTTCGCGTTCAACGGATTAATTTGCATAAAGCTGGGAATTTTCATCTTTTCTGTCGCGCAACATTTTCTCAAATGCAGTGCTGCCTTCCTGGGATGCTATGCGGGCACGTTGAAGTCGCGTGACGTCACCCATAGGAATAGAGCGAGATGCGACGAGATAGAAGTGTAGCATGGAAAAGTGGATCCGTACCATAACAGTAAAACGCAGTCGGAAACGCCGTTTTCACTGCTCTACTATGGAAGGCCAAGAGTGCCATAATTCGCCTATATTTGATCACGTTCAACATTAAAACGCGATTTATCGCCATATAATTCCTCAAAACCACCGTTATTCTCAGCGCTTTTGATATGTGCAGCAAAACGCCGCTAATTACGCCTTAAAATGAAGTTAAAACACCGCTTTTTTGCGGCGCTCCATCAGGCTTAGTAAACACAGTTTATTTCGGCATCCAAAAGCTGTCAAAACGCCGCTTTTTACGGCGCTCTAGTCAGGCTTAGTAAACGCTGTTTATTTCGGCGTCCAAAAGCTGTCAAAACGCTGTGTCTTGCGTTTTTCCTTATGTTAATGAACCATTCCTTCTGTTTTGCATAGCCAGGAAGTTCCAACCAGTGGAGGATACAGCAAGACCAAAGCACCGCATTTATGAGAAGTGGCTGCAATGTTTTACTGTAGATATTCGTTGACTTTAACACTTGGATTGCCAAAATGTAAAAATTGGGAGATGATTGTGAACAGAAAGTCCTATATTGATTTGTTTATATTTATAATCTTGGAACTAACAGTGCTTGCCTGTTTGGAAGTAGCTAGGTAGTTAATGATTACCACATCACGCATGTCACCAGACTTTCAATAGGGCATAGACAGATGGCATGGGGCTGAAGGGATGGGATGTATGTAATTACATGAGCTCTTATGTGGGCTATTACACTATAACGGCTTTAAACCTAGGTACAGTTTATTGGATAATCAATATTCAACAGATATTCAAAATCCTAGATCAGGTCTGGTTTTCCCGGACTCAGCCACACTTTAACCCTGCTTATGGTTAGGGACCGTCAATAAATGACATGCCCCAAAGTTATTAACTCAAATAATTTTTGTCATTTGGCTTAGAAACCTCAAAAAACTATGAAATTATATTTGAAATTTGAGATCAGGTCTGATTTTCCCAGACTCAGCCACACTATAACCCTGTTTATGGTTAGGGACCATCAATAAATGACATACCCTAAGTTATTAACTCAAAAGTTTTTAATCATTTTTCTTAGAATTTTCAAAACGCTATCAAATTATATTTGAAATCCGAGATCAAGCCACACTATAACCCTGCTTATGGTGAGGGGCCGTCAATAAATGACATGCCTCAAGGTTATTTACTCAATAATTTTAAATGATTTGGCTTAGAAACCTCAAAACACTATCAAATTATATTCAAAATCATGTCTGGTTTTCCCAGACTCAGCCACACGATAACCCTGCTTACGGTTAGGGGCCGTCAATAAATGACATGCCTCAAAGTTATTAACTCAATAGTTTTTAATCATTTAGCTTATAAACCTCAAAACACTATCAAATTATATTTGAAATCCGAGATCAGGTCTGGTTTTCCCGGACTCAGCCACACTATAACACTGCTTATGGTTAGGGGCCATCAATAAATGACATGCCTCAAAGTTATTTACTCAATAATTTTTAATCATTTAGCCTAGAAACCTCAAAACACTATCAAATTATATTCAAAATCCGAGATTAGGCCACACTATAACCCTGTTTATGGGTAGGGACCATCAGTAAATGACATCCTCCAAAGTTATTAACTCAATAATGTTTTATCATTTGGCTTAGAAACCTAAAAACACTATCAAATTATATTTGAAATCTGAGATCAGGCCCTATTATAACCCTGTTTATGGTTAGGGGCCTTCAATAAATGACATGCCTCACAGTTACTAACTCAATAGTTTTTAATCATTTGGCTTAGAAACCGGAAACACTCATATTTTTCAGAGAACACACCCACATGTTGCACATTCTTTGGTTTCCACCCCCCAAAAAATCTTGCTTCTTTTTTTAAATTTGGAAATTTAAATAGGCCTAGCTTTTTTGTGATTATAAGTGATTTAAACCTCAAATCATTTTGACAATTTTTGTTCAGAGGACACCCACTTCTGGGCATTATGTGAAGGTCTGGTGACGCACCTGTGCCACATCACTGCTGTATAGCACGTGATCTTACCTTGCAAGTGTCTGATGGCAGCCTAGTGATTGAAGTGTTGGTTTGCAAGTGAAAAGGTCTGGAGTACGATACCCACTTTTGGTATTTTACTAAATTCACACTACTCACCTCTTTCAATCACTTACAATCATTTGTGCACTTACTCTGCTGTAGTTCCAAGTTTACCGGTACCTGACATTCCCAACTAATAGTGCACTCAGGCAACACTCACCTTCTCCTGTGACTATCCACCACTGGCGATAAAAACCCACTAACTACTATTGGTATTATCAAGCTTGCGTTAAAATTTTTTTACATTTGTACTTACGAAGAGAATTAAGAATGCACCTATGCAAAACAAGTGGGAGTAATCAAACAATCCTATAACCGTTTATGCACAACGGTACACAGTAAAAACCTTGGTGTTAAATCAACACCCTAAGTGTTAAATTAACACTGACATTTTTACTGTGTAGGAAATATCACTTGTTCTTAGTGTCTGTGTGTGTTGGTGCACAGTCTCTATGATTTGCCTATCAACACACCCCTAATTACCTGCGGGAAACATAAGCTTCAATGAGGTTCATTAAATGTATGACACAATCCAAATATCCGAGCTTGACAGAAGGTGCCATGTAGTGTAAAATGATGAGCACATGATTGTTACTAATTCACCAATAAAAAGTAAAACTCTGCTAAAGATAAAAGTGTATTTCATCGAGAAATATGCTGTTCTTCAAACAAATATTTTCAACAAACAGTAATAGCATCATAATTTAGCCTAAATAAATGCCATGATATTTGTCCTGCTGAATATAATGTATTCCAACCTCATGCAATCATATTTAGAAGCTTATTATCACCCATAAATTGAGTGGAATGCTGTTTGATTCATACAGCCTAATGTACTATTCTTCGGGTGGGGTTTTATGTCAATCTGGGTGCCATTTACAGTAGTTATATCTAATTTGTCTATGTTGTAACTAAATCGCTTGAAGTCGTTGTAATTATTTTACTATATCGCTTATCAGGGCAGCTCGCTCACTCCAAGAGAGCAGGGTCGAGGTGGGGCGTTTTGTCCCACTATGCGTGAGATACGAATGGTCTTTCACATTGAAAACTCAAATAAATTCAATTGCTTTTTGTCCATAAAATTTTGTATAACCAACATCAGCAGCATTGTTTCCAAAAGTTTTTCTGCCAACAAGGAGGAAATGTCAGCTCGTGCTTCTTCATGATCTGTCTGGTCTTCGAGGTGGTGTTCAAATTGTTGAAATAATACAACGTGATCTCTCAGAAATCCGTGATACTACCACGGATACTTAACTTAAAATTCCGTGGCAGTTTCACGGAATGGCTGAATATTCCTTGGAATAATCACGGATCCTTCACTTCTATATCTGTGGCAGTTTCACAAAATCGCAGCATGACGTAGCTGAGTGTAAATAGTGTAGATTTTGCAGGTTGGTAGGTTGGGGATGGTGGACGGGCATATAAACATGCGACTCACATACCAAAGGTTGCAAGTTCCGAGTTCGAATCCATGCGGACACTTTGTATATATTCTGTTTTCTAACGCGATGCAGACGTGTTGCAAATGTGCTTTTTTATCCTTTTTTTACTCACTATAACCATGGTTACAAACAATAAATTACAACATAATACAAGCTACATCGAATTAACAGCAAGGTTTCTGAGTGGTTAAGGTTAGGGGTTTGGGAAAGGCTTACATCGAGTTAACAGCAAGGTCTCACTGTGCGCCAATCGCGGCCTTTTCCGTGAAACTGCCACGGATTTTGATCCGTGTTCATTTCACAGAATTTTCTGCCATTCCGTGGAACTGTCACGGATTCTGATGTTCATACTCCGTGGCAGTTTCACGGATTTCTAAGAGATCAGGCTGAAATAATATGCAGACTTCTTTTTCCAACTTCACATTTTGCTCTATGAATACATTCTCAATCAGCGGGGAATGTCAGATTAAGAATATATTATTGATATAGCCATATGATGTTATGGATTTAGAAATTTGCTTTGACAACCTGCGTTCTCCCCAGCACTACCAATTAACACGAAACTGACCAGGTAAAGGGAGTTCACACCTAAACAGTCATCAATTACCTAATTACCAACATGCCCTATATTTCTTTTCATTACCTGGCTTCACTGAACCTAACAATTGCGATCTAGATAAGAGTTATCACGACGGTGGTTATCAATTCGTTAAATCAACCCAGGATTTCATAGTGACGAGCGCGTTCACATAAAAGGAGCGGTGTGTGTAGCATCGGATCAATCGCAGACACGGACAAGTCTATGAGAGCCGCATATTTTGCATAACTGTTGTAAATTATGATTTTTGAGAAATATGAAGAGCATAAAAAATATAATCCAGACATAACACAGGACAAGGGTGAAATAGTCAGTCCCACATTGGGGGGGACAATGTCAGAGACAGTTAAGGGAATGGGATCTAATGACATTTAATGTGTAAAAAATGTATTAGGCCTGTACACAACCAGTGTGACGAAGGCCGACCTCCTCAGGCAAATAAAACTGGCATAACAGAAGCAGCCAATCAGGAGCAACACTGCCCTGCACCTGCTCGTTAATGACGATGACTTAAGTTTCATTTCTGTGTAAGCTTGGGAGAGATCGCGGGTGAAAGACGGCTTACTTTACGTACACAACGCCACAGACTTGAGCTTCCAAAGAAGCTCTGGACGCCCTGTCAAGGACGCTTGTCAAAAAAGTACAAGGAAGCTTTAGACGCTTTGGCCGCTTTGGCCGCTCTGACGTGGTATGATCAGACTGTAAAAAATAGGGCAGGACTAGCATACGTAGCCTTAAATATATCCTTAGCAAATGAATTGCATTCCCGCTCAAATCGAGGGAACCGAGGGAACATATTTCCAATAAGAGTTGAACTCATCGTCATATGTGTATCACTGGATCATTATGGATGATCGGGAAGTTGTTGTGTTTGGTGCTGCTTTATTGTATTTGCGCAGAAGACGTCGATGTCGGATTCTGAGAGTTGGGTTCATGACACACTCCAGGACCGTCATCAAAGGATGTCTATATTTCGATTGGTTGCTGGTCGTTAGCCGCTGAACCGCGTCATAGCTCATTACCATAAAGTTGAACAAACTTCAACTTTTCTGCTTGACGCTCTGGTCGCTCAACACGCCCAAAACGCGACGCCGACTGATTTAGCCGGTCCTTGCAGCTGAGAGAAGCTGGCTTCCATTGAAAATGAATGAGTTCTGGTATCTTTGGAAGCTCAAGTCTGTGGCGGTGTGTACGTACAGTTAGTCTAGCTATAAATAGATTAAGATAAAATTGTGTTACTGCACTTGTTTTTTGCAGTGTGTGCGTGCAACTACCCGTAAGTAATGATTATGTTTGTTGGTCGTTTTATTCATAAGAACATATGTACTATTACACTGCAATCTCGTCAGACATGTTGTGGCTTGTTGGCACTCTATGTTTAATTGTTTAGAATTATGCATATTAATAAAAGTGTTACTTTGCAAGCCTTATTTGCCTCAATTTAGTAATAGATTATTTGTTCTTAAACATTGTTTTATATTTACATGTTCTATGTGTGGAAGAATTCTGTAACTCATTTCATTATTTGCTCAGCTGATTTAGCATTATGTGCAGCAGTATTAATCTGTGAACACGGATATAGCATATTACTACATTTCTGAGTTTGTATTTGCTTAGTAATAATTATTCATTATATTGCTACATCTAAGTAATGTATAACAAAGTATATGTTCATTTCTTGTTTATAATATACATGTTAAGCATGTAATAACTATTTGAAATCTATGAACAGTCTAGATTTTGTTTATTTGCATATGTCTCTGTTTCAGAACCACACACACACATACTCCCACACCCATACAAATTTAATAAAGGATCTAATGGCTCTTGCTCACTGCGGCAACTCCTAGCAATCCTTTGCAACTTTGTCGCGAAAGCATTTAGCACCTCTGTGGGAGGTAGCAACTTATTACGTCGGGTCTGTGTTCACATTGCGGCAATTGTTAACCAGACACTACCGAATTTACGTTTTGCATATGCGCTAACTCTCCGGTCCACTAGATGGCAGATGCAAAACATGAAGAAAATAAACACAAGACCCTCTTATTAAAAGTAGCTACCACAGAACCCGTAGAGGAAATGTACTTCAGTGCGGGTATCGCGGTTGGAGATGGCTGATAACGCTGCAATTTTTGGCAACGGGTAAGTTAATGTCATGTTTTTTGAAAATTACAAAAGTGGTTTGTCAGCTGTAATTTGTTTGCTAACGTTATATACAAACGTAAAGGAACATCTTGTCTGCATTCTAATTGATGCCCCCTGGTGGCCACAACCTTTTAGTAATCAGTGAAACATACAGTCCTTCCCATCCACCAAAACAACCAGGCATTATGTTCTTATGTGATTGTCAAGCAAACGTTAGACTCTGTAATGATTCCAGCATCAGCATACACTGCTTAGTCTCAACTGATTGACAAGCAGCCAGTAAT
>JACXGM010037452.1:0-11100 GCA_016801145.1 Umbra pygmaea
GTGTGCGTGTGTGCGTGTGTGTGTGTGTGCAGCATCATTATAGACCATTCATTGAGCCCTGTAGTGGTCATTGCACTGGACAATCTTATATTGATCTGTTTTCTATGTTTTGCAAATGAATCATGCCACTATAAAGTATGAGGCCCATAAGGCCTACCTGGCTAAAGTAGGATTGATTATTGGTTATTGATCCTGATTTCCTCTATATAGCATCGTAATAAATAGTGGCTCTCCCTGTGACATATTAGGAGTAGCTGACTACAATGTTATTGACTATTGTAAATCTCCTCATTATGATATTGGTTATTAGTTACCAACCAGGTTTCTCCCTCTTTAGTATGTTATTGGTTATTGATTATATCTCTTCAAGTTGATGTACGGGGCCCATAAGTAGTACCTGTCTTTTTTTAATTGATTATTGGTTGTTGATCATGTCTCCAAGGTGACATACAAGGCCCATAAGGAGTACCTGTCTAAAAGATGATTGATTATTGGTTATTGATCATGTCTCCAAGGTGACGTACGAGGCCCATAAGGAGTACCTGTCTAAAAGATGATTGATTATTGGTTATTGATCATGTCTCCAAGGTGACGTACGAGGCCCATAAGGAGTACCTGGCTCAGATGTATGAGGAGTACCAGCGTCAGGAGGAGGAGAACATCAAGAAGGGGAAGAAAGGTTCTGTCTCCACCATCTCTGGCCTCTCGGCCACACCCGCTCCGGTAGTCAACGGCAACCTGGAGATCCGCGAGCTGGACGACCACTCCCAGTCCCAGACACCCGAGAGCGAGGCGGAGTACGGGGACGGAGGAACAGGAGGCGGGGTGGACTCTCGGAATCTCCTTGCAGAAGTGGGGGTTGTGGGGAAGGGCCCTAATGGGGAAGCACTGACCCCCGGGGACCAAGGTCAGGGGTCAGGGGTCAGGGTCGAAGTACACGACCTTCTAGTGGACATAAAAGCAGAGAAAGTAGAGGCCACCGAGGTGAAACTGGATGACTTGGACCTGTCCCCTGAGGGTATGGTTGGAGGGGGGGCGGGGCTGGAGGGTCTTGGGGGTGGGATCGGGGGTATAGGTGGAGGGCGGATGGAGAACGGCCCCCTGGTGGAAGTCGACTCCCTGCTGGACAGTGCCTACTGTGCCGTAGTGCAGAAGCTCAATGGGAACCATGGTAACCTGACGCATAACGATGAGACGGTGGTGACGGGGGCGGGGCTGGGAGCCCTGGTGGATGATGGGAACATGGGTCCGCTCATCACCCTCGCCGACGAGAAGGACAGCGTCCCTAGCAACAACGGATTCCTCTTCAGCAAGGTTTCAGTATTTGTTTATAATATATATTTCTAGGTATTCTGAACACTTACAGTCACATAATTTATCTGTGTAAAGAACTGTTACGTTATTTCCCCTGGTACTACAAACACAGTACAACATAAAATACGTTTGAACAACATCAAGGAGATATCGCACCGTTAGAAGTGTCAATGATGTGATGTTTCTGCGCTTGGTATTAAACCTTCCGTTCTCAAAGTCCTCATATCTGTCTCTCTGTTTCACTTTAAAATGATTTATAGGAGTCAAAATGTGTCTGCATATTTCATGAACAAAATCTTTGCATTAAAGAAAACATGTTGCGATTTTGATTCGAGATTCAGTGACTTTTATATTTTGGACTACATGCCTGGTAAATCTGGTCTCTTCCAGGTGGATGAGAAGCTACTTCCAGCCTTGGCGTCCACCGACCCCCTTGTCCTCCCTAGCCCGGAACAGCCCACCCCATCCGTCCATACCTCCACCTGTGCCAGTGATGACCTCAGTCTCCTGGCCCACATGACCTCATGCGGTGGCTCGGCCCTCAGCCAAGCCCAGGGAGGACTCCCCGAAGATGGGCCCTTCAAGATCCAGAGCCCACTGGCGGACATTAGCTCAATAGCCCAGAGAGAGAGCCAGGCAGCTGAGATCCAGGCCCAGGCGCAGGCGCAGGGCTACCCTGAGGTAGAGGGCCTGGCTGGGCCAGATGGCGAGACATCAGGGGGTAAGGCTGGAGGTGATGTCGCCAGCAACATGTCTGATACAGAGAGGTCTGACGATGGGAAGGACAAGGATATAAAGAAAATCCAGACCACGGCTACTACTCAGGTAGTTGTTAATGCTGTCCTGAGCACTGTTGTTCTGTTAGGATCACTGTTACACTGTAAAAAATAATTATGTAAATAGAACTGAAAATATACTGAAATATTTGGTTTAGCTAAGCCATTAGTTTAGTTTTATTTGAAAGCTTACCAAGTTAGACATGTTCAGCTTACACTCAATGCATCTGTAACTCAGTGTTGCTAGCTTAGCCTCCATGGAATGACTGGTGTGTCTCTTTAAACCTCTGTGCAGTAGTTGTGTCTAAGCAATTCAGCTGTTGTAGATATTCAGTGACCAGAGATTCATGTTTTCCTTGGACAATCCCCCTATTGGGCGCACATCTCCTGGTAAAGCTACCCCCGGAAATGTTCCTGGTTAGCCTTCTGAGAAAATTGCAACAGATATTTCAGGAATTAACGCTTCGGTCAAAGCAAGATTGCCTGTAAAAAATAATTGAATGTCTTGCTTCCAAACGCACCTGCTTTTGCTGACCTTTCATTTCATCAGTGTGTCTTTGTAGCCACAGCATTACCAGCCGAGCTCATGTCCAGATAGAGTCACTAGCATGTCATTAAAAAGCCAATCAGAGTTAACAAATCCAAAAATATGTTTTATGGAGCTGGTCATTGTGTTGTTACTGTACTGTCCTCTCCCTGCTGCTCCCTGTAGGCGCTCCACGGTCGCTCTGCGGCGCAGTTGGAGCGTGACCTGCGTGTTGACCTGGGATTTAGGGGGATGCCCATGACAGAGGAACAGCGTCGCCAGTTTAGCCCGGGCCCTCGTACCACCATGTTCCGCATCCCAGAGTTCAAGTGGTCACCCATGCATCAGCGCCTGCTCACAGACCTGCTGTTCGCCCTGGAGACCGACGTCCACGTCTGGAGGAGGTGAGACACTGTAGTACAATACAGCTCCACACTAGCTGTTATATCTAATGACACACTAGACACTCTGTAGGACCCTACAGCTCCACACTAGCTCTTATGTCTAATGACACACTAGACATTCTGTTGTACACTACAGCTCCACACTAGCTCTTATATCTAATGACACACTAGACACTCTATGGGCCCTATTTTAACGATCTGAAACGCAAGTATTAAACGCAAAACGCAAGTTACATTGTGGGAGGGTCCAGGGCGCTGTTGCTATTTTACCGGCGGGATAAATGACTCTTGCGCCCGACGCAAATCTAAAATGGGTAGGTCGAAAGTAGCTTCATTAGTCATAGGTGTGGTTTGGGCGTAACGTGCAATAAACCAATCAGAGCGTCATCTCACATTCCCTTTAAGAGCAGGCGCGCTTGTTCCATGGCGGATTGCTATTATAACGGCTGATTGCTATTGATTTTTCTTTTTACAAAATGTAAATAAAGAAATGTCACAAGACATAGCCTACTTTCCCATGTTTTGGACTCACTCTCACTTAATCACGAGGTTATGAATGCATGGTAATATTTTTGCAATGTAGTCTAACATTAGACCGAGATTACTCTTCTGTCAAATAAGCTTTCCTCTCCCGTTCTGTATTTCTGGACATTTGGGTTAAGTTGCAACGGCACATGCATTTCAACATGACATCTCCTGAGGATCCTCTAAAATTTCCTAATTAATGTCATCAACACATCCATGATTCATGAAAATGTTGCGTAAAACACAACAAGCCAGAATAATGCTGCGACTTGAGTAGGGTACCTGTTCTATCCAAACACATGACGCGCATTTTCAGTGTGCCAAATGTTTGTTCAATTAGGCTACACTGCATGTTTGTGTGTGTTTTGATTTAACAGCATTTCGCGCACTCGCTGGCATCATAAAATGTGTCATCATTAACCATGTCTTTAACGGATAGCAGTTGTCCCCTTCACAGCCACCCATCCAAGGGGGGAATCCTCATGGCAAAGTTACCATAAATGAGTCGTCAGTAATTCGCAAAGACATGGGTGATTTTACTATTAGCATTGCAAATTATTTGTATGTTGATTGAATGGGTTCCCTTGAGGTTGATGTATATCAGTGCAAATAATTCATTCTGAATAATTTGAGTAAGTGTGTACACTAGATGTATACCTGTTTTTTCACATATTCGGACACCACAATGACTTCCCTCGTCTGGTAATAATTTTCCTTCTAATTACGTATTGCAATAATAAAGAACTGCTGCATTTGTGTATATGAGAGGAGAAAAGTGTATGCGCATTGTGCACATGCTACATTATGGTAAACATGCGCCCTTAAAATAGCATATGAATAACATGCCACGGACTTTTAACCAGGTTTTTCCTGGTCAGTGGCGGAATTGTTTTCAGGTACTGCAAGATAGCACCAGGGACAGTTTGCGCCAGAACACGCCTCTTCTATTTGCTGAATCGCCCAACGAAAGCAAGTTCATTCCCTAATTTACCGACGCGCGTCTGTGGAGGGAAAAGTTCCATATGCGTTGAGTGCAAGATAGGAATGACACATGCGTTTGCGTAAAATGTCAATTGCGCTGGGTGTAAGATAGGGCCCTGTAGGTCTCATGTTGTGACGAGGTCTGGAGTTCTGTTGTGTTTCTGTTCTACCTGATCATGAATGTGGTTCTCCAGCTCTGAATCAGTCCCTGATTAGAAGGAACCCGTGAAGTAGAACCATGGTGGAATTGACCGTCTTAATTTCCTGAGTCTTAGTCAATTTTCATGAACGGCTGTAGCTCGTTAACTTTGAAAGGGAAAGATCATAATTATGACATGTTCTGTAGATTTACATTTTGAGATTGGTGGGATGCTCAATTCAAATGTGTGTCTTAAAGGGTGTTTTATTGACTCACCACCCTTGAGCTGAGTTCAGCTTAATGCTAACTGTCAAAGTATATATATATATATATATATATATATATATATATATATATATATATATATATAAACATTTATTAAGGAAGGCTATAAATACTAATTGTCTTCAATCTATCAATGGTTCGAATGAGACGGCACACCATTTTGGCATCAGATACATGTCCTACAAATCCTGGGAGAGAAAGTCACTGTTTGTCTGCCTCTGAACATTTAGAACCATGAACTAAATAGAAAATTCACTGATTTTATTGGTCACATTTTTAGAGAAACCTTGTTTCCCTTTGTAGCCAAGAAACCACACCACTAGAAAGATGGAAACTAAATGGTGTTTGTAAGGAAACGCGTATTATGTGGATGCTTTCCACTTTTGTCAGCAAATATGAGGTTTAAATTACATTCAGAAACAGTCAATGAGACAGACAATAACCTGGAGATATAGTGACTTTTATGAATCCTTCACTCCTCACTCTGATTTCCTCATTCTCTCTTCCTGTCTCCACTCTTCCTTTAGCCATTCGACCAAGTCAGTTATGGACTTCGTCAACAGCAATGAGAACATCATCTTTGTCCACAACACCATCCACCTCATCTCTCAGATGGTGGACAACATCATCATTGCCTGTGGGGGGATCCTCCCTCTCCTGTCGGCTGCCACCTCCCCCTCTGTAAGTGTGGCTCATCGCTGCCCCCGCTCTGGTGGGAGGGGAACTGCAGGACAGCAAACGGTAGTCAGGAACTCGATTTAAAATCAATTCCTGTCAGTTCAGGAATTACACAGAAATTACAGTTCCCATCAATGCTTTACAGCTTTTTAATGAAGAAAACGTTGCATGGGAATTTGGTTTGTTTTCCATGCTATGACTTTTGTCTTTCACTTTGAGTGTTATTATCACTGCAAGGTGTATCATTGAAATGTGTGCCATCTATGACTTGTATTTCAACTCAGCTACACCTGGCTGTTGGTGCTGCTTTCTGTTCAATGTAGTAGTTACTGTGAAGCAACCGTAATATTTTGGTTTATTTCTTAACTTAAGTAGTAAGATTAAAACCGTCTAACCCTACATTTTTAAGCAAAAGTCATTATAGCTTGATTTTATAAGTTCATGACAGTTTTAATCATAATTTTCTTACTTTCTTTCTTCTCTGTGTATTCTGTCCTTATTGTATTGTCTGTTTTGTCTTGTTTTTGCATGTACAGAGTTCAAAGGTTAGTGCGAACACTGTAAGTTCCAGTTCCTTTCTCTTTACCTAGTTTTACTAACATCTAATGCTTTATTGAAACTCAAATGCTGTATCCTAATTTGTAACAAGCTACAGTAGAACATTATTCTAAAGCACTGTGAAATGTCAATTGTTCTGTGAATTAGTAATGGTTCCCTAAAAATACACTACTTAAAAATAGAAAAGTACATTTTAAACCTTGAGTATAACACACATGTGCCTTTCCAGTGTACAAACAATCCTTCATTAAGCGGTGATCAAATTAGGATTCAGCATCTGTAATGCTTCTCTGTAATTACAGCTCTAGACTAATTTGTTCATGTTGTCTCTGCTTGTTTATGCTAATGTATTAGGATCTCTGATTTAATTATGATAGTTTATCCTTCAGGCACTTCATCATATGGTATGCATCAAGATAAATGACATACAGTATTTATGTTTATAATGCTGCCACCTTGTGGGAAAAAGTGTTAATACCTCAATGGTGCTGATAGAGAAGAGTATAGAGTGAGACAGGGAGGAAGTAGAGAGAGGAAGTAGAGAATGACTGAGAGGAAGTAATAAATGACTGAGAGGAGGTCAGGAGTGACAGAAATGAAGTAGAGAGAGGGAGTAGTGTGAGAGTAAGTAGAGTTACATAGAGGAAGTAAGGAATGACTGAGAGGAAGTCGGGAGTGACAGGGAGGAAATAGCGAGAGAAGGATTAATGAGAGAGAGGAAGTAGAGATACATATAACTAGAGAGTGAGGAAGTAGTGAGTGTGAGGAAATAAAGAGACAGAGTAAGTAAAGAGAGGAATTAGTGAGAGAGAGGAAATAGAGAGACAGAGGAAGTAGTGAGAGGAAATAGAAAGAGAGGAAGTAGAGAATGACAGAAAGGAAATAGAGAGAGAGGAAATAAAAAGAGTAAGTAGAAAGAGAGACAGAGGAAGGGAAGAAAAAGAGAGGAAGTCGATAGAGATGAAATAGAGAATGACTGAGAGGAAGTAAAGTATTATTTTTCCATTGGACTATCACCTTTATGCTGTAAAGAAAGAGATAGGGATGTAACAGAGAGCTGGAAGCAGAGTGATAGTCTTCTCCCCTCTGTGTGGAACCCAAAGAAGGAGAGAGGAGGAGCTGACCCCCGGAAGGGGCTTAAGGGAGAGGAGGTGACCCCTGTTCCAGAGGTGCGTAGCTTAGCAACCCAGAACCAAACTCGACAATGTGATACAAGCACCAACCCAAAAACAAGCCTGTGATACGAGCACCAACTAACAACAAAACCTGTGATAAGAGCACCAACTAACAACCAAACCTGTAATAAGAGCACCAACCCACAACCAAACCTGTGATAAGAGCACCTACCCACAACCAAACCTGCGATATGAGCACCAACCCACAACCAAACATGTGATAAGAGCACCAACCCACAACCAGACCTGTGATAAGAGCACCAACCCACAACCAAACCTGCAATATGAGCACCAACCCACAACCAAACATGTGATAAGAGCACCAACCCACAACCAAACCTGTGATAAGAGCACCAACCCACAACCAAACCTGTGATAAGAGCAACGAACCCATAACCAAACCAGCGATATGAGCACAAACTCACAACCAAACCTGTGATACTCAGAATTAGAATTAGGTTAAGGGGCATCAGGTGTCTCAGTGGTAAGGGATCCAGACTAATTGAAAGGTCAGATTAATTCCCTGAATGTTGTGGTGCCCTTCAGCAAGGAACATGACCTAATGTTGATCCCGGAGAAGTCCCAGTACTCACTGTAAGTCGTTCGTGACCTAATGTTGATCCAGGGGAATTACCAGTACTCACTGTAAGTCATTTGTGACCTAATGATTATCCAGGGGAAGTACCAGTACTCACTGCAAGTCATTTGTGAACTAATGTTGATCCAGGGGAAGTACCAGTACTCACTGTAAGTCGTTTGTGACCTAATGTTGATCCAGGGGAAGTACCAGTACTCACTGTAAGTCGTTTGTGACCTAATGTTGATCCAGGGGAAGTACCAGTACTCACTATAAGTCGTTTGTGACCTAATGTTGATCCAGGGGAAGTACCAGTACTCACTGTAAGTCATCTGGATAAGAATGTCTTCTAAATGACTGAAATCTAAAAATCTAAAAATGAAAATGAAAAACTAAAATTAAGTGTTGGTTACGTTTAGGCATAAAAGTTTGGTTATTGAGGTTAAGGTTAGAGTAAGTCTTACATTTAGGGTAATGCACTAGGGAAATTTGTTTAGTTTCAAGGTTACTAAATGACCAGTCCTCACTTTGCAATTCCAGTTATGTGTGTTTGTGTGTGTGTGTGTGTGTATGTGTGTGTGTGTGTATGTATGTGTGTCCTTTCACACCCTACTTATTTATAGATACAGTAGATATAGCAAAAGTACACAGGTGTGGTACAGATATAGTTTGCAGACATAGTACATACATTAGCTACAGTACACAGATATATTATACAGAGTACACAGACATAGTACTCAGGTATAGTACAGATGTTATACAAAGGTATAGTACAGCTATAGTAAGCAGACACATATAGTTTACAGATATAGTAATTTTACCTTTATTTGACCAGGCAAGTTGACTGAGAACACTTTCTCATTTGCAGCAACGGCCTGGGGTTAAGGGGGGAGAGGGGAATAAATGAGCCAATTGAGAGATAGGGATCTCATGGGATTGCCATGGGATCTTTAGTGACCACAGAGTGTCAGGACACCCGTTTTAAATCCGAAAAACTGCACCCGTGACTGCCCTGGGGCATTGGGAATTATCTTTAGACCAGAGGGAAGAGTGCCCCCTGCTGGCACTCCTACACATTTTCCAGCAACATTGGTCAAGTACAGATATGGTACACAGAATTTTGCAATTCCATAATGTACTACCTCCAAAATTAAGGAGCTGCTGTATGTGTCACAACAACAGTTTAAATACATGTATTCACCCAAATTAGTTTAAATACAAACTTAAACTATGTTAGACACTTCAGTCCACTATTACTGCAGGAATATTAGGTTCATTGACAGGTAATACTACAAACCTGGTCCATATCTGTCCTTTATATTGTTTTTCATGTTTCAACTCGGATCCTAGTTTAGTGTCACCTTGGCTCTGAGACACAGGTTCAGGTGCCAAAATGGCATCCAAGTTCTCTCAGTGTTGGTGCCAAGATGGCGTCCAAGTTCTCTCAGTGTTGGTGCCAAGATGGCTGCAGGTAGCGGTGTGTCTGTATCTCTGGCCTCCACCCCAGGGCTGTCTCTGCCCGCACAAAGGAGCTTCACTACGTCATCCAGTCAACTGGTCTGGCCCTATGAACCTGCCAGCACTGTCAATCCTGTCAATGGTCACAACACCTACGCATCATGTGTGTGTGTATGTGTGTGTGCATCCATACATGTAGGTGTATATGAAAATGTGTGCGTGCTTGTGAATATGTATGTGTGGATATTATTGTGTGTGTATGTGTTTAAGAATGTGTGTGTGTGAGACTATTGTGTAACCAGTGTGTCTCCCCTGCCACCAGACTGAGTTGGAAAACATCGAGGCCACTCAGGGCATGTCGTCGGAGACCGCCGTGTCCTTCCTGTCCCGGCTCATGGCCATGGTGGACGTCCTGGTGTTTGCCAGCTCACTGAACTTCTCAGAGATAGAAGCTGAGAAGAACATGTCATCTGGAGGCCTGATGAGGCAGTGTCTACGACTGGGTGAGTTTGTACACTATCCCTGTTTCTTTAACATCCGCCTCTCTCTTAAGTTATCCGTCTGCGATGTAGGTTTGAAAGATTGTTGTATTGAATGTCTGCAGAGGTTCTGCAAGTTATCCCTTGGAGGTTTTGGTTGGTAAATAATGTTGGGGGATCCTCTTTCTTCATCCAGTGTGTTGCGTGGCGGTGAGGAACTGTCTAGAATGTCGGCAGAGACAGAGGGATAGAGGGTCCGTGTGCAAGTCCAACATGCCCAGCAGCAGCAAGTCCCAGGACTGCTTACAGAGTGCCGCCACAGCCAGCAAGGTAATTATGTTTTACTTTATTTAACCAGGTAGGCCCATTGGAAACAACTTCTCATCTGCAATGGCGACCTGGCCAAGACCAAGTACAAGGTGCAAGACAAAGTTACACATGAACGTACACAAAGTACAAATACAGACTACAGGATATTCACCAGCCGCGGTTGGTGGATCTTAATTGGGGAGGACAGGCTCGTATTACGCTCGGGACCGGAGTGAATGGAATGGTGCGCAATGAACAAAACCCAGTGTTTTTTGTTTTGCACACTAGATTTTGTTCGTTGCGCACCATTCCATTCACTCCGGTTCTGAGCGTAATAGGAGCCCGTCCTCCCCAATTAAGATCCGCCGACCGCGGCTGATATTCACGGTATGCAGTAGATATATTAACTGTACAGTCAGTGCAAACAAGGTAAATAGAGTGGTAAATTATTCGGAATACAAAGTGGCAGTGCAAAAATAACACTAGAGTAGGTAACATAATGAGCATGGCTATGGAAATGGTAGTGTGCAAGACATACAAAGACAGCAGTGTGGGTGAAATGCACAATATGTGTTAGGGTTTGATGAGGGCACTTAGGCATAAACGGACAAAGAGAGGTGGTTGAGTCAACACGTACAGTGGTCTGACAATAGATCTTATAGTAATACTTAAAAGGTAATGAGAGGGTTACACACATACAGTATCTCACAAAAGTGATGTTAGAGACCTTAACCTCCTCCACCTTCCGTTTGAGGATGCTCCACAGATGCTCAATAAGGTTTAGGTCTTCTGTTTGAGGATGCTCCACAGATGCTCAATAAGGTTTAGGTCTTCTGTTTGAGGATGCTCCACAGATGCTCAATAAGGTTTAGGTCTTCTGTTTGAGGATGCTCCACAGATGCTCAATAAGGTTTAG
>JACXGM010037453.1:0-11099 GCA_016801145.1 Umbra pygmaea
TAGATGTACCTTAGCCATACCAGCTATTCCGTATTGACCTATGCCTGTTTTGGATTACTCTGCCTAGTGATATCCCTAGATGTACCTTAGCCATACCAGCTATTCCGTATTGACCTATGCCTGTTTGGATTACTCTACCTGTGGATATCCTTAGTTGTACCTTTGCCAGACCTGCTATTCCGTTTTTGACATCTGCCTGATTGAATTACTCTGCCTATGGATATACCTTGTTGTACCTTGTTTCAATAGACAGTCATTCGGGTCAATAAACTCCATTGTTCTCTTTTACTCTTTGAGTATCATTACAGACATTACAATTTCTAAGCCTCTGTAGCACATAGAAACATGAAACAGAATTCAGGCAGGCAGACAGACAGACAATATAAGCCTTTTCTTAACATTTATTTCCATCATTGTATTTATATGTATTATGTTTTTTGTGTATATTGATAGTATTTATATTTATTGCTATTTATTAATTATGCCATCATTACATTACTATTTATCAAGCTATATATTAATTATGCCAGTATTGTATTTATATATTAACATTATTGTATTTATTGTTATCATTATCAACAATCATCATCATAATTATATTACTATTTATTAGTTATTGTTTATGTTCAGTGTACTGACTAGTTTCCGTCACAAAAATGTCCCAAAGCTCATCAGTAAAAATACGGTTTCCCGATGAACTTCTTCTTTGCCTTTGTAACGCCAGCCCAGTGAGTGTTGGTGTACATAGACTGAGAAATATGGACTCATTTAAGTTTGTTTAGTTTTCTTATATATTTTTTCATATATGTATCAATATCTTCTTTATCGTTCAGTGCAATGCATGGTGTTTATGTTGATCTTTTATTTTGAAGCATGTCCCCTTGGGGGTCAGCCACACCTCTTCCTGGTCAGGGTTGCTGGGAAATAGAGTATGGGTTGGAGTAAGCTGATAATGTGAAGAAGGTTCTGATGAAGTATTACGAACAGCCGTGCCCTATTAGCGTGATCAGAGTATCTCATATAAGCAGCCCTGTGAACAGGAAGAGGCGTGGGTTATTGTCGGATGTATGATCGTCTGCAAGTTACGTGCTGTATAATTATGCCCGCTTCCCTGAGCGTTATCAGGAGCATCGAGTAAGGTACATGCTATGTATTTATGTCCGCTTCCCTGAGCGTTATCAGGAATATCTGTATTTCGCATGCCTGTGGTTAAAAGGAATTCTGTTTCACATTGAATGGAGAAGCTGTTCTGGAGCTACTAACAGTGAGTTCTATAACTGTCAGAGTTTGAATGTTTAGGCGTTCGCTTTGTACCTACATATTAGCCAGCGTCCGTACTGCTGTAAGAGTATGTAGCTAAACAGGTATAATTGTTTACATTCGCTACGTTCTGCTTTGCTCCTGCATGTTATCCCTGTTTGCTTCCGAAGCTTCTAGAATAAACTATAAACAAATGCAATTCTGCTGCTTTTAAGTCTCCCTCTTTCACAATACAACGTGACACAGTCCAACACCCTGTAGATAATCCTCTACCAGATAAGGAGGGTGAACTGCTTTGCCTTGCGCGGCAGATAATCCACTACCAGATAATGAGGGTGAACTACTTTGCCTTGCGTGGCAGATAATCCTCTACCAAATAATGAGGGTGAAGTGCTTTACCTTGCATGGCAGATAATCCTCTACCAGATAATGAGGGTAAACTGTTTTGCCTTGCACGGCAGATAATCCTCTACCAGATAATGAGGGTGAACTACTTTGCCTTGCGTGGCAGATAATCCTCTACCAGATAATGAGGGTGAACTGCTTTGCCTTGCGCGACAGATAATCCTCCCTCCAAACTCCTCATTATCTTCCAACTCAATTCCCTCACTGTCAAAATCCTCCTCTGTCGTAACCATTTTCAAAAACAAATGCACGTGTATGTCTGATTGATTGATGTGATTTTCAGACAACCACGATACATTTGGGTGGTTACGTCATCTTGAAAAAAATCAACAAGAAACAACTTGTGTATTTGAACCATGGCAGTGCATTCTATGCTGCACGCATCATGAAAAGTATGACAAATACAAAATGTTTCGCCGCGCAGCATCTGTCACAAAGCTCAAGGTACCCCCACAAATAGGCTTTGGACACACATCATTGTTTGCAGCATTAGTTTCTAGCATATAGGGTTTGGGAGATATGGCGATTTGACACTTAAGCATCACTCCACTTTGAAGGTTTTAATTAATTTAAAAAATGCCTTGCGGGTCAGATCATTGGGCCTGCACTTTGCGTCTATGCATGCCTGGCTGATATCTTGCACACTACCTCAAGCTCAACCATGACAAGACTGAGCTACTCTTCTTCCGTGCCTGTCCGCTCCAGGATATGTCCATCACATTTGAGAACTGCAGAGTGTCACTATCCCAGAGGGCAAAGAACCTTGGTGTGACCCTGGATGATACCTTCTTATTCTCTGCAAACATCAAGGCTGTGACTCATTCCTGCAGGTTCATGCTCTATAACATTCGCCGATCTTACCTCACCGAGCAAGCACTCCATGTAGTCATCAGGCACTCGTCATCTCATGTCTGGATTACTGCAATTCAATAGAACTCTCAGCTCTGGTGTTGGAGAACGCCCGCCTGGTGTTGAAGCTAGAACCCGCTACAAGGCGATGGTGCTCCCCTACGGAGTAACAAGTATCTCCTCAGTTCTGCAACCTCTGGGCTCCTGACCATCACCTTTGGGAGGTCAACTCCAAATCCAAGCAGTCAAAACTCCCTTCCATTCTGGCTCTATGGTGGAACCAGTTTCCACTGGAGGCTAGAACAGCAGTCTATACCCATCTTCAGGGAACATCTGAAAATCTTCCTCTTCAATCAGATTCTCTAGCACTTATAATGTTTCATATGTATTGTCTGGTACTGATATTCTCTAGCAATGTTTTTGATTATGCACTCTTTCATATGTTGAATCCTCTTGCTACTGAGTTGTGGTTGTTTCACCTAGTTTCTACTAAATGTATCCACTCACTGTAAGTCGCTCTGGATAAGAGCTTCTGCTAAATGATTAATATGTAAAATGTAAATATAATGTGTATCACAGAAATATACTCTGTTGAATCAAAATGAAAAAGAATCAGATTATGTTCTGATTACTGTCCCTTCATTAATCGCTGAACACTATCCAATGAAAGGACAATGATAGGACATCTCAATCAATTAAGGTACCCCAGAAAAATCTACATGATTAACTTTCTATTCACAAACTCTACAATGGTTAGATGTTGTACAGCAACACCACAAACCCTGTGCAGGTAATCCATACCATAATTTCTAATTGTAATCAGCCTACTGATACATTTATTTATAAGGCCCTTTTTACAACAGCAGTTGTCACAAAGTGCTTTGACAGAGACCCGGTCCGAGACCCCCAAAAGCAAGTGATGCACAGTGGCTAGGAAAAACTCCCTAGTAGGTGGGACCAGGGAAGAAACCTAGAGAGAGGCCAGACTCAACACAAGAAAAGCCTCGGGCAGGAGCAAGCAGGCATGTATGTATGGTTGCACCAAATCAGACAGATAAGTGGGGGAAAGTCCATGTAATGCTTTGTATGTTAATAGTAAAACTTTGAAATCAGCCCTAGCCTTAATGGGCAGCCAGTGTAGAGGTTAGAATTGGGGTAATGTGTTCCGATTTTGGTGTTCTAGTCAGAATTCTGGCGGCTGTGTTAAGCACTAGCTGAAGTTTGTTTAGTGTTTTGTCTGGGTAGCCAGAAAAGAGAGCATTACAATAATCCAATATTGAGGTAACAAAACCATGGAGTCACTTTTCTGCATCATTCTTTGACAGACAACTTTGAATTTTTGCAATGTTCCTGAGATTGAAAAAACTGCTCTTGAGATATTTTTTACATGTTTGTCAAGACAGAGATCTGGGTCCAGAGTAACACCAAGGTCTTTTATAGTTTTTTCTGATATGACTGTACAACCGTCTATGTTTATTGCCAGATTTGACAGCAGGTCTCTTTGTTTTTTGGGACCTAAAATAAGCATTTCTGTTTTTTCAGAGTTTAGAAGTAGGTCATTTTCTGTCATCAAATTCTTTACATCCAAAACACAGGCTTCCAGGGTGTGCAGTTTTGGGGATTCTCCCTTTTTCACTGAAATGTACAGCTGTGTGTCATCAGCATAGCATTAAAAGTTGACATTGCGATTCTGGATAACATCACCCAAGAGGCAATATGTAAGGTAGCGGTCCCAAAACAGAACCTTGTGGAACACCAAAGCATACCTTTGATTGTTTGAACAACAGACCATCCACAGACACAAACTGATATTTTTCCGATAGATAGGCTCGGAACCATGCCAAAACATGTCCACGTAGCCCGATATTGGTTTCCAATCTGTCTAGAAGAATGTTGTGGTCAATGGTATCAAAGGCAGCACTCATGTCCAGAATCACAAGAACAGAGGCACAGCTCTGGTCGGCTGAAACTTGAAGTTCATTTATCACCTTTAAAAGTGTCAGTACTATGATTGGGTCTAAACCCAGACTGGAGCTTTTGGTAAGTATTATTAGTCTTTAGGAATGCACTGAGTTGCTGGGCGACCACTTTTTCTAATAATTTTGAGAGAAATGGTAGATTAGAAATAGGCCGGTAAATTTTATTATTAATTATTTATTTAATTTGGACAGTGCATGTTAATGAACAAACATGTAATACATGCATTTAAACATGCCGGATTGTAGCCAAGGGCTAATTTCCATCCGTAGTCCCACGGGGTAAGGGCACACAGGTAACGAAACATTACATAATATAATTTACATCACATGTTTACAGTATGTACATTGTTTATCAATAAATTAACAAAAGCCCTATATACAGTATTCACATAGATTTAAAAATTCATTCAACTTCAAAAATCCAATATACACAGTACAGAATGAAGAAATTCAGAAAATAATACAACATACCCACTAATGTGTGCAACTTTGGTTTGCCCATAGCCATTTTTTCAACTGAACTTTAAACTATATGTAGGGCATTCTCTGAATATTAGAGGAAGACTATTCCACAGGTTCCCACCTCGGACAGACAGAACCGTATTATCAGGTCTCCTCTAGTAGAGGCTCTAGTAGAGGTTCGAGTAGAGGTGGTTGTTTAGTCTTTCTGGGTCAAGGTTAGGCTTTTTTAAGAGTGGCTTCACTACAGCCAATTTTAGGGAGTTTGGTACACACCCAGAAACTAGAAAGCAATTTATTATTTTTTAGCATATGCAAGCCAAGTACAGGGAATAACTCTTTTAGAAATATAGTTGTAATAGGGTCCAGTTGACAGCTGGAAGGCTTTGAAGCCTTTACTATTTTAGTGAAAGACTCAATGGATACAGGACGAAAAAAAACCAGTGTCCTTCCTAAGCCAACATCCTGACTGTTCTACACACATTACAGTAAATCATAAACAGTAACCTACCAAAATAAAAAATGATAAAACAAAAAACAGAGACACAATATCATTTCATAACACAACAACAACAACAAAAATGCACACCTAAGACCAGGACAGAAACAGACAGGACAGCTCCCCAATGCAGTCATAGGCATCCATACATTCATGTTTAACATGTTAACAGTTACATCAACATTCTATCATCACATAACAGCTCCCCCAATGCAGTCAGACATCCATACATTCATGTTTACCATATTAACAGTTACATCAACATTCTATCATCACATAACAGCTCCCCAATGCAGTCATAGGCATCCATACATTCATGTTTAACATATTAACAGTTACATCAACATTCTATCATCACATAACAGCTCCCCCAATGCAGTCATAGGCATCCATACATTCATGTTTACCATATTAACAGTGACATCAACATTCTATTCTAACTTCACTAACCAATATAGATATTTCTTAATTTAACTTTTAAATCGAATTTTAATGCTTTCTTTTGTAATTTGTTCAGGTAGAACATTCCATTCTTGCATTGCTCTACACAATACCACTTGCTTATTAAAGGACAATTCCGGCGCAAAATGAACCTAGGGGTTAATAACACATTGGTAGCGAGTCAACCGTTCTCTAGGATATGTTTTCATGCTAATCGAATGTGCCCAGTTTTAGGGTGAACTGATAATTACCTTATAACGCTAATTGTGAGGGCATGAATGAAGTAAAAATAAATTGCTTTTATATACCACTAACAAGGCTCAAAATAGCACCACACTTCCACGGTAGAATAATGAGGGTCCCTACATGCAAACCGAAGCATTGAGAACGTTGTAGGTGTACAGACAGTTTATTAGGAATATAGTTTAAAAGACATCAAAATCAGGCAGGTTATTGAGTTCTTTTTCCCTATTCCTCATTTTGGAGCCATAAACACCTCATACTTTTCTTTGATAGCCTTTGTTTAGCCTTGGCTATTATATAGCCTATCAATAGGCTATATTAAATCAACTGATTACATTAAATTTCCAAAAGTTAGGAGGTTGGCGTTCCTCGTGCACTCACCCCTTGCAGCCGGACATGACGGTTTTATTGTGGCCACCCTAAGGCACACCTGTGCAATAATCATGCTGTTTAATCAGCATCTTGATAGTTGTTCAGTGTGTTAACCTGGTTGTCAATGTAAGGGTGTGTAATCTGCCTCCTTTGTAAACACCATATTGCCCTTTAGATTTTAAAGCAAGTCAAGGGCTTGGGTTAATGCATATTAACGTTCAAAACATCATCCCTAAACTTTACCCCACAGCATTTGTCTCACTTTACCCTACATATTTTAGAAAAACAATCTCCCTTACCAATTCAGGGTAATCTTCAGATAGCATCATCACATGGTTCTATATTTTAGTAGTTCAACAACATGTATGATATAGGTTTTTCTACCTGAATCAATTTGCTTTATCACAAGAGTTGATTAAGTTGACAGCAAGAAAATTTACTTTTACATGCAAAAAAAACATTTTTGTTAAATAAACATGCTTAACACAGCATCATGAGGTCCTCTCCTTCATGACCAAGGGTAAATGGGAGGGGCTTGAATACATAATGGTCATATGACCATAAATGTGTTCCATTGCCTAGATACAGGGGGTGTCTCACATTATCCGATGTCTCACATTACCCCGTTCTCCCCTAAACATTATATTGCCTTTTAGATTTTAAAGCAAGTCAAGGGCTTGGGTTAATGGACATTAACGTTCGAAACATCATCCCTAAACTTGACATGCTATACTTGTGGGTAAATAATTCTAACACAGACATTTCAGTGTGTTCTGAAAGACCTTGAATAATGATGCCACTATTGCAATGATTATGTTTTCAGATGTGATAGAACAAGAGGGTGGGTATTTTGGGGGTTTATCACCCTCTATCTGCTATACAGGAAGCAGTCACTGCTATTGGTTTTTTACAGAGGGTCTTAGGGTTTATATATTTTTTTCTGGATTAACAATGACCGACCACAACTGTGAGACTTTGATGTTAGCTTCACCCTGTGAGGAAAGTTTCATGCTTCAGAAAGCAAACAAAATATCACTGACTAGAGAAATCTGGGTATTCTGTCCCTTGCATGTGTAACTTGACATGAATCAACAGATAGCTAAACAGGAGGAGCTTAAAAAATGAATCAGGCGCAGAAGTAAATTAAGGATGTCTTTACTTGAATATCATTGTCCACTCCATTACAATGTGAAACTGAAATACACACAAAAAGATTGTGCTTAAAAAACACAAATGTTCTCTAACACATAAATAGTGCAAATCAATAAAGCAGACTATATATATAGTAAGGCAAGTAAAAAGCTAAGCAGGCTTCCAAAGCCAAGTGAAAGTCAACATTTGCTAGCGTTGATCCCAAAATGTGGAAATTAACAGCTTAAGTTTAACAGCATCACCAATATGTTTCATAACATGCTAATCTTATCTTAAATAATTCCTTAGGAATTCAACAAATATACAACTTACAAGCAAAGCTTCTCCAAGGCTCAGCATGGGCAGAAGGCAGTGAATTGCAGTACTTACAAAACGTTTTGCTGTCGATACAAACCAAAATGGCCGAACTGAACTATGACCTCTTGGTAACATGACTTCAATTTGCCAATAAAGAAAATACAAATAATTGCTATAGAAATAGCCTGAAGGTACTTAATTGACCACTAGGTGGCTCCAAAGCTAATCTCTGACATGACAACACAGGCAATGCTAACGTCCACGACGGAAGGAAAATCTACATCCAACAGAAACAAAAGATCAAACATCACAAGCACATTTAGGAGTAAATACTTTATTAACATTCTTCATCAGCAACACTAGATGATTCCATTTAAACTAGAGAAAGTTGGTTCCAATGACTACCAGGTTTAGTTACTGACATGGAAGCAGCTGACTTCTGCCTTACTAAATTTACTAGTTAGTCCCTTTAACACGGAGGTCACATGACCCAACACCACAATACGGCTAATCCATAACTATGGTGACAGGTTCAACGTTTTCTGATTGTTGGCTTGAATCTGTCTCGTCCTTGTGGTCCCAACCTAAATATATTTTACACAGTAAAAGTTAAAGTGTTAAAAGGTGTACAATGTAGAATTTCTCAGAATGTAAACAGAACTAACTTTTACTTTCATGATATTTAAAATAAATCAGTAAAAGCAGTTAACGTTTCCTACTGAAAGCCGTGCAAATTTTGGCATTTGAACAGGAATTGCAACACGGAAATGATGAGTTGTGCTTCCAAAATGTTTGTCAAGAGACATGCCTGGTCTGACTTTTAGAAAAATTATTATTTTATGCTGTACCAAAGGACTGCATAGGGGCACTGGTGACAAACTGGTTCCAGAAGTGTCTAGTGTCTGCAGGTTTCATGTTTACACTATACCAGACTGATTGCTTAGGTCACTGATCGGTTAGGATCTCTTCACTTGGCAGTCTAGATCTTAATTGGACTGTAATTAACGGGAAAAAACAAAAACGCTAGGCCCTCTGTGGAACCGTTTACGGTTTAAGGAATCATTTTCCCATATACTGTACTTTTTCTTTTTTTATAATATCCAGATATAAATTGTGAATTGGTCACATGAAAGAGTAAAGTAGCTCCATTGTTATGACTCAAAATTCTGCAGAGCACCTTGAAAAAAATCCGAGCATGATGATACGTCCTCCTGAAATACCTCCTTCCCCAGTTACACTCCCAGTTACAGATCTAGGGCCAGGTTGCCATACCTCATTGCTGCCTTGAATCAGTGTGGAAACTGCCTACACCAGGGATCTCCAACCTTGGTTCTGGAGAGCTACTGTCCTGATTGTTTTCACTCCAACCCAAATAGAGCACACCGGATTCTAATAATTAGCTGGTTGATAAGCTGAATGAGGCTACTTTATGTGTGGTTGGAGTGAAAAAATATAGGATGATAGCTCTCAGGACCAGGGTTGGTGACCCCTGATCTACACTGACCCAAGATCAGTGTTTAGTGGCTACATCACCCAACATTATTGTAAGTGCCCACACTCATCCAAACTGCACTGGTCTGAAAAAGTTGAACACAACAGCTAAGTACTTCATATTTTCTTCATGTCTTTAAAGACGATTAGGATATATCCCCTTCAAAATAAAAGTCTGATACAAACGCTCACAGCAGCTGTTTGTATGTTTGATACAGTGAGATCACTTTCACTTTCACAGACCAGATTCTGAAAGCTGTAAAAACTTTATTTCTTTATATTGTACAAATATACGTATATAGTAAATATATATATCGTGTAAATATATATAGTGTACAGAATTACTGTCACATTCAAATAACTTTTTCATATTTGTAAAATATAAAGACAATTTTAGGGCCATTGTTATCTGGTCACTGAAAGAGAAATCATTTCTGTTGTCACTGGCACAGACTTTTACAAAGAGCCCCTTTAAGTCATTCCATACAGCCAGTTAGTCAGGTAATTACTATTTCCTTAGACAGAGATATGAGTTCCCTGTTAATGCTCCATTTAAAAAGTTAGCAATTAGCTCAACGTTTGTTCCCCAGAGACACTGCATTTCATTAACAGTTAACACCATTTACACAGAAAGTTAATTGGCCAACATTGTTTTTCATTAGTAAACAGTTATTAATTAGGAGTCAGACAAGAGTTATAGCTAACAATTAGCTCTCCATCCAGGCAATTCCTCTTCCTTACGAAACACTAACAAATAACTTACCTAATGTAGTTAACAGTCAGCTCTTCAGGCAGTCACAGATAACTCTTGAGTTAACTTGCTTTCCAACAATATGCCATTGGTATACCAGTTATCTACAGACCTTTACACCTCTCAGAATAAATTCAATATAAAATAGTTTTCAGACATATAGAAAACATATACTGTAACTATAGCAACAACATCTTAATACAAAAGCCTTCACTGTTAGTTCCTTCAAGTTAATAGCCTGTAATACTTTAGTAATACTGTAGTAATACTGTAGTAACACTGTAGTAATACTGTATTAATACTGTAGATTACAGCACCAACACTCTAGAGCACTGTACATCCTGATTTTCCTAATGATCTATTCATTTCATATTTCCTCCCTGCTTTACTTCCTCCCTGCTATACTTCCTCCCTGCTTTACTTCCTCCCTGCTTTACTTCCTCCCTGCTTTACTTCCTCCCTGCTTTACTTCCTCCCTGCTTTACTTCCTCACAGTTTCTTCTTTCATCCATCCCTTCTGATACAGCTCACAGGTCATCATTAAGTCTGGGTGGTCTGGTACCATACGATCACAGGGTCCATTACACCCAGGTGGTCTGGTAGCATACGATCACAGGGTCCATTACACCCAGGTGGTCTGGTACCATACGATCACAGGGTCCATTACACCTAGGTGGTCTGGTACCTTACGATCACAGGGTCCATTACACCCAGGTGGTCTGGTACCATACGATCACAGGGTCCATTACACCCAGGTAGTCTGTTACCATACGATCACAGGGTCCATTACACCCAGGTGGTCTGGTAGCATACGATCACAGGGTCCATTACACCCAGGTGGTCTGGTAGCATACGATCACAGGGTCCATTACACCCAGGTGGTCTGGTACCATACGATCAC
>JACXGM010037454.1:0-11099 GCA_016801145.1 Umbra pygmaea
TTTCTTAGTTGTGTACTTACATTATCCTAAATGTTTCCACCAACTTTCAAACCCAAAGAAATGTGTAACATTTTATAATATACTTTCCACTGTCACCCAAGAACATCTTTTTCTATTGTATGGATTGAGAGACCCCTAGTGGCCAAAAACTACATATGTTTAACGGTTAAATAAATTATGGATTTGGAGTAATGTTCTTTGGTTTTTAACATATAATGATCAAATCAAATCAAAATCTAAAATAACAAACCCAACAAATCAAATCTAAAACAACACCCAATGTGAATAATATTCCTTTAGGCTACTCAAATAAGCTGCAAAAGCAGATCTGTCCTTGACTAGTGTTGCCTGACCTCCTTCTTTACTGATTGGGTGGTTAGAGTTCAAATCTATTGGCTGTGAAAACCACAGGGCGGAGTTGTTATCAAAACGCCACCAGGTATAAGCATCTGGTGGCGTTTATTAAAACGCCTGGTGACGTCACACGTGTGGTGACGTTTAATAGACGTTCAAAACGCAGTGAGAATTGTGACGAATTGTGACCCTTTTGGCGTTTCATAAGACAATGCATTCCAACGCAAGAGACTCTCAGTGCGCCAACTCTCGTTTCCAACATCAGAAAACAGTTCAGTGCGCAGCACAGTGAGAAATGTATAGTTTTTTCTTCAGTAACATGATACACAGTCAAAACATCACCCCTTCATCCAAGAGTTGCAAAACATAGCAGGGAACGGGAACCAAAAACAGAGGTAGTCCAGCCTGATCTCACACCAAGGCGTACATATAACACGGTGTTGTTTTTATCGTGCTATAGAGACGCCAAATTAACTTTTTGCGTGGTATAGATACGCCAATGTGGCGTGTAATAGGTACGCTAAACTTTTTATAGATATACCAACATCATATATAAATGTTCACCTAACCTTTACACTAACCGTGCACACTGGAGTTAACAATTTAACAATTCCCTGTAAGGTGTTGCCTAACCTTAACCGTTCCCAATATAAACCTATGGCGTCTCTATAGCACACAAAAATTGAATTAGGCGTATGAATAACATGAAAGTGTAAAGTGTAATGTTGTGTTATCAATACGCAAAGGGGTGAGATTAGATTGTGTAGTCACAGTATGCTGGCTAACTACTCAAGCCACCATATAAATTAACATTAGTCTATTAAGGCAAGCAAATATTCCTACCAGCTATTGGTAGTCTGCCAAATATCAGGAAAAGGCCTCTATTTTTAAAAGTATTGTTTATTGATGATACTCTGTTTGCCCCCACAAAAAATAGCAATTATTGGGAATGAATGTAATAGATGAACATGCTATTACAACAGATTCAGAGCATTGGTGAAAAATCATCAGGCTAGCTATCCCTTTTGTTAACTTCAGCAGATGACAATGCTATTATGCCTAAATCTAACAAGATTATCATTCATCAATTTATGGGGAATTAATAATAATAATAATGATAACCTTTATTTATATAGCACCTTTCATACAAGGAATGCAGCTCAAAGTGCTTTTTTAATTTGTAATGATAAACCATCGGATAGTAGGCTGTAGTACTAAATGGTATAGTAATTTTATTTCTCACCATTTTTATTCATTTGCTGCTGGGTCATTTAATGGCTAGTGTGGATGTGCACAGGTTTGCAGAAAAACACTTTTTCATAGCCTACTCATGCACAATCCTTTATAAACCAGAGCTAGTTTTTGCAACAGCTTTGTTAAAGTTATATTATTAGATAAACCATGTCCCGGGTCTTAAATATGTTTTGTTTGATCTCAAATAAGATTGTTTAGTAATACTACAAGCTAGAATACATAATCCTCTGCCACTGTGCATTATAATTTAATTCCTGACCAATTACAGGTGTTTATTTTTTTATTGTGCATTTACTGGGTTATTGGTCTTAAAAAGCATTTAGAGTGGCATTTAAAAAAAGTCTTAAAAAGTCTTTAATGTAATGTTATTACACCTGCTAGAAACGCAAGGCCAGTAAGGCTGTAGAACCTTTGCTACATTTTGCATATTGCATTCAAGTTTGTTTATAGTTATTTATTTTTTGTGTATCACTTTGTATAGTAGTTTGTATCTCTTATCTATAATTTGTGGAATGTTACTTATATACTGTATGAAAGGCAAGGCAATCAAGGTTTCTGTAATATAGTTTTTTTTCTGCAATAATCTTATATAATATAAACTTAATTTATAATTAATTTTTTTGTGTGTGTTTGTTTCCATAATATTTTCAAAATGAAGAAAAACAAGACAAAGCTATGCAGTTTGTTTCTGTGTGAGTGTATGAACACAATGATCAGTGGTGGAATTGTCTGTGATTCCAGGGGGATCAGGTTAAATTTTGCCTAGGGCACCAAATTGGCCAGGGCCGGCTCTGGGGATATGCAAAGAACAATGATCATTCATTAAGTTTGGAGTTCAAATTTCTGTGCTGACTGTCGACCAGGACATGACGAAATGTAGATTAGAAACAATATTGTAATGATTGCAGTATCGAGGAGCAAATGATTCAACACGTTGGCAACACTATGAATATAGAGCTGCATTTACATGTAAACTCCAACAATGGTTTTATATACCGTATATGAAAAATTATCTCACTGATGATAGGAAAAAAAATCGTTATTTCGGTGAATATATTGCTAGCAATGGGTAGATTGAAACGCTCAGAGGCTCACAGTACCAGTATTTGCCAACTAGTAGGCTAAATTAGGGAGGAGGAAAGCGCATGTACTGTAGAATTCGGCAGGAAGATAGTGATGGGACAACCAACTCTTTTACGCAAGTCGTTTCAACCAGACGGTTGTTGGTTGGCCTACCAAGTTAATAGATTCGGTCACCGGTTCATGTGCCCACGGGGGGAGAAGACACCCGTTTGATTACATTAGACTCATGCAGTACCCTCAGTTACGGTCTCATTCAGTAGCCTCTCCTTGTGACAGCCTCTACCATGCAGCTTGCAACACTAACATAACATAACTACCAAAATAACATGACATGTATTTGTATGTGATGTACTTCCCCATTAATAATGTGGGTGTCTTGGTTCTCTGCAAGTTTGGGTTATTAACCAAACCTTGATTCTACTGCATAGATGATTGTGTTCATGGCAATTCTGCTTGATTACAATAGACTTGAGCGGTTGCACGGCTACTTTCAATCTCTTTCAGTAGCCTGGTGTGGAGGTGCGCGGTCTTCTCGTGACAGCGTACATTTTTAAAATGACTGATCACTGAATCACTTTGCTGAGTACTTGCATCAATTGCACAACTAAACACATTAAGGTAGCCGATAACATACACAGTTTATCAATACTTGGTAATGGTACGTTCAAAATCTGTAAGCTTCTCATGATGGAAATATTCCCTTGCCTAGCCTAATGGGAGTTGTGAATTGGTGAACCGTAGCCTACCTAACGTGCCGTTATTCTCTTTGGCAAGAGTTTGTTAACTGCTCAACTTGTTCTAGTGCAGGACCGGAAGCGCTGCTGGCACGAATTGGATAAAAAACAGGAGTGAGTCGGTTCATTGACGTATGGCACTCGATTCTCCCGGTTCAGTGACACGAGTCAGGTTAATTAACCGACTCTTCGGTCAGTTAGTCAAAACTACAGGAGGAACGCCCCGGAACGAGCCGAAATCATGGCGGACATTCATCTTCCTTGACAGCAGAAACTGGCATATAACAAAAGTTGTCTCTAAAGTTTATAAAAATAGATTTTTTTGCGGAAAATGGATACTACAGTTGTGCTTTCTGTTTTTAGTGAAAGCATACAACCGATAGTTTGTTAGTTTCTACGTAAAAAATGATCATTGTGCATATCCCTACCACACACTTCTGAGCTGTGTGGTACATTGATTCTTCGCAAATATAGATGATTATTCACAAAAGTGATACCCTAGTATACATTTTGAATGCGTCCTCTAAATAGACAGGGATAAAATAACATATGCCTTTGCTGGGACTCAAACATACGACGTAGACATTTAATCAGAGCCATCTTAACCGGTATGCCACTTCGGCTGTGCATGTGGGTGAACAAAATAGTGGACAGACTATGTTAATATAATTTAAAGGAAATACAGCATATTTAAATTTTGTTCAATAGATTACAGTGATAGTATATGGGATTACAATAACGCCTTAACTCTGTATGTGTATTATGTGATTTGCACACATGTAAATAACAATCCACACAACGGTTTTGCATTTTGTAGTTGTATTTCAAGATCTGTGTGTGCGTGATGCAAGAATTGTAATAATTAACATTTTGCATGTGTACAACTTTTTTTTTGCAAGACGTCAAAAAATATTTACACACGCACAACCTATGAATTACACATACAACTCCTTATTTACACATACGCACCTTAAGAATTTCACGTGCAGATTTCATTTATACGGACAAATCACCAAATACAAAGACAACTCACGATGTACTGACAAAAAACTTTTCACTTGAGCTCTCACACATTTTTGGTAGGGGGTCAGGTAAAATAAGTGCCATAAATATGTGTGTGCGCATTAGATTTGCAGACTTGTATTTAACGCCTTGTGACTGTGTGGTCACATGACTTTGGTCAGGTGATTCGTGCTACAGATCTGTAAAACTAAGTTTGTCCGTAAAACGAGCTTCGTAAAATGTGATTCGTGTGTGTGAAAACAGAGTTGTCCGCAAATGAGGAATTGCACCTGCAGAGGGCGCTGTGTGTCCGCCGAGACGGGTTTATTTAAAGATAAGAGATATTTATTGGTAGAAAATAAACTCTTTCGAATTGATTAGATTTTTTCATCTAGACATCGATTGCAAGTGATATTAATAAGGGGAAAATAATAAATAAATAAAATGTAACTGGGAGTGGGAGAAAAAATTACACATTAGGTATTGGAAAAAATAGATACTTAAAAATAACTTATTTTTCCGCCTGAGATTTTTGTATAGCCAGCAACTGTAACTTGATTCAGGTTAGGACATGTCGGTAGTATTGCTTAATAAGATGTGCATCACTGATCTGTTATGTTTATATCATGGTTTATTGTGTCATATTGTGTAGATGGGCGTGACGGCAACAGGATTGCCAGCTGAACTAGCTAGCTTGGTTAGTTAGCTGCCTTTGCCAAGTTAAATTACAGTACATTAGCCTCATGTTTGCTAAATTAGCCATGGTCCCAACCCCCAGACCAGCGTGAAGTTGCCCCCCCCCACGTGCTCCAAATTGACTCAAAATAGGCTCAATCGTTTGTGCCTCATTAGTGCTGGTTTGTGCAGTTAACATTTTCGTTTGTGCTACTATGGTTGTTTAGATATTAATATTGTATAGGTCACTCTGAGGTCACTCTGCCTTCCACGTTACAAATTCACTGAAAATACAGTAGGCTCAATCGTTTGTGCTTTATTAGTGCAGGTTATTAGTGCAGGTTTGTGCCGGTACAAGTTTCGTTTTTACTACTGTCTTAATGATACAGTTGAGTATGTTATATTGTGTAAGATCTGGACACCCCAAAAGCACATCTCATTTGACCAAAACTCCTTCCAGTAGCAGCAGCAATCGATTGGAACGAACTACAAAAAACTCTGAAACTCGTGAACACTGTCTCTCTATTTAAATCACAAGTATCAACAATGTCTGATCACTGCACATGCCACACTAGTGTACCTCTACCGATTTACCGCAGTAAAGATAGTTTTATATTCACACATTCGCATGCTCCACGGTTACGACACACCGTCTTCGGCCGTGCCGAGTGCCGAATGTCGGACAAGAAATACTGTAGCTATCAGTGAACGGAGTAGTTAGGGACCAGGGTAAATAATACCATCTAACAGCCACAAGGCATGCTTTTTTTCAAATATCAACTGTTGATTTTTAAGGAATATTTAAATACAAAAATGCACCATTTTTAAATAGCTTTCTCAGTTTTTCAGATATTAATGTAAAAATGCATCAGTATATTCTCCATGGTACCATCTAACAGCCGCAAGACATGATTTTCATCAAATATCAATCGTTGACCTTTATGGAATGTAATAAAGCTTTAATAGCACCCTTTATGAAATAGCTTTCTCAGTTTTGGATATTCATCTCAAAATGCATCAGTATAATCTCCATACTACCTTCTAACAGCCGCAATACATGATTTTCATTAAATATCGATCATTGATTTTTAAGGAATATTTTAAAGTAAATAAAGTATCTTTTTTCCAATAGCTTTCTCAGTTTTTGAGATATTAATCTCAAACTAGATCAGTATACTCTCCAGAGTACCGTCTAACAGCCGCAAGACATGATTTTCATCAAATATTAATTGTTGTCCTTTATGGAATGTAATAAAGCTGTAATAGCACCCTTTTGGAAATGGCTTTCTCAATTTTAGACAAATTCATCACAAAATGCCTCAGTATACTCTACATAGTACCATCTAACAGCCGCAAGACATGTTTTTAATCACATTTTAATTGTTGACCTTTATGGAATGTAATAAAGCTATAATAGCACCCTTTATGAAATAGCTTTCTTTTGAGATATTCATCTCAAACTGCATCAGTTAATACTCCATGGTACCGTCTAACAACCGCAAGACATGATTTTCATCAAATAATAATCGTTGACCTTTGTGGAATGTAATAACGCTGTAATAGCATCCTTTTATAAATAGCTTTCTCAGTTTTGGACATATTCATCTCAAAATGGATCAGTACACTCTCCATGCTAACGTCTAACAGCCGCAAGACATAATTTTAATCAAATATTATTGTTGACCTTTATGGAATGTAATAAAGTTGTAATAGCACCCTATTTTAACAGCTTTGTCAATTTTGGACAAATTAATCTCAAACTGCATCAGTATACTCTCCATAATATCATCAATAAATATTTACTGTTGATTATTAAGGAACATTTCTTTGCAAAAAAGCACGCTTTTTGAAATAGCTTTCTGAATTGCTGAGATATCCATCTCAAAACGCATCAGTATACTCTCCATAGTACCATCTAACCGCATTACATTTCACTGGTTTGTTTTTAAGGAATATCTTAAAGCTATAAAATCACCCTTTTTTAAATAGCTTCCTCAATTGTTGAGATATTTTCACTATGTCCCTTGTATTGTATGTTTGATGTGTTCCAGTCTAGGCCATTGTATTGTATGTTAGATAGGCAAAAACAAATATTAAGAGCTGGCTGCCGGCTGGCTACCCCACACCTATCCTTCCCAAAGTTGCTTCCTTAGACACACAAACACAGAGGATGGGGGGGTGCAAAGTATCACGCCCCTCACTGGACCACTCAAGCACTGCCTGAATGGAAAGACCGAACCAATGCCTAATGTAAAACACCAGCCAATGGACCAAATATTATGACATTTGATGTTTTCCTGACCATAAAGGGAGAATATGTTATACACCTACAACCGAGTTGCACATGTCATGTTTTGCTTTACAGATAACTATATAGTCGGCTGGCCAGAATATGTAGGAAGGTTCCACAGAGTCAAACCTATGTTCCCCCCCCCCAGGGTGGTGGGACATTTCAATTTCATGTAAATGTGCACAGCCAGGTCCTTTGTACTAATGGTATTTGCGCCAGTTCAGCGACCTAAAGTCTGGGAATAATTATAACATGTGGGTTTTCACTCGATAGCCAGTGACAGTGTTTTTCCCATTTCGTATGCAGCGGGAGATATGTGGGTGTCACTTGTTCGGAAAGGATAAAAGTCTTTGTTTAATTTAGTTCAAGGAGTCGATCGTAACCGATACTCCTGGCATACGTTTCGTTGCCATAGTGCTGTGTGTTAAAGTAGATTAATTACATTAAAACTGTAAAGTCTTTGCTTAGGGCGGTTTTAGGATTTTATGATGACATGTAATATTCCTGGTATTGTAATTTGTGATTTCATTCCTGTTAAAGAGGAATGCATTCCTGTTATGCCTTTAATTGGAATTTAATATTATTGCTTTAAATCAAGCTTTGTTTTGCAAAATTCCAAACTTATTGCTAATATCTCTGGTGGACATATCTTGAAATCATCGATAGCCTATTCTCTGCCTGCTCTTAGCTGCTATTATCACACACATGCACACACATTGCTGGTGAGCTATTCTGGTTATCTAAAGTGTCCTCACTGAGTCAAGGCTACCCCAGTTGAGACCTGATCTCTGGCTAAACAAGGTGGTTAAGTGTGGCGATTCAGCATGGTTAGAAAGTTCAGCCTCTATTAGGCGGCATTCCTTACTGACCGCGATACTTTTGAACAGTTCATCTCCCGAAAGCATCCCTGGTTTGAGTATCGGGCCGATGTCGACTCTCACTACCGCTGGTTGAGGAGGATTCATTGAAGACGGAGTTAGATAACACCTGTTAGAGCCCAGGTGAACTCGCTCAGCTAACTTATAAACATATGGAGTCAGATTTATAGATATTAAATATCAACGAGGTCAATAAGATAATTATCCACGTTTTTTATTAAGAATCCCTTATAACTCACGAACATTGCATCAGGGGGAAAAGAAAATATATTAATTATTATTGTATTAATTTCAATTTCAAGTGCATATTAATTGTATTCTTTTACCCCCCAACTACATCATTAGCGTAATATTTAATCCCCTCTGTTGCCTCCCTTGTTGTTGGTCATTGTCTCCTGTAAGCGGTATGTACTACAGTCTATATGAACGTTGGGTTAAGTTATGTTAGTATTATGTCATTAGTGTAATATTTAATCCCCTCTGTTGGCTCCCTTGTTGTTGGTCATTGTCTCCTGTAAGCGGTATGTACTACAGTCTATATGAACGTTGGGTTAAGTTATGTTAGTATTATGTCATTAGTGTAATATTTAATCCCCTCTGTTGCCTCCCTTGTTGTTGGTCATTGTCTCCTGTAAGCGGTATGTACTACAGTCTATATGAACGTTTTAATGTTCTGTGTTTTCAAGTCTATAGAGTTGGTTATTTTATAGGGAAGTTCTTTCTCCCTGTATTCTTAGTTCAATAAATCCTTCACCATTGAAAAATGCTTGTGCCTCCTGCCTTCCTTACCTTTAACCATGACAGAATGACCAACCTCTTTAAGTAGACAGCGTTTTCCAGAAATTTTGGAGCTAGGTTACTGGCCTCCTTTTGGGAGACAGTAGCTTCTGAAGAAGATTTGGACCTGGAGGATGACTTGCTATTTCTTATACCGGCAACAAAGCAGAAAGCAGAGGAGAATGACTTGGCTGAGAATTATTCCAACCAGGCCTACTGCTCTTTGGGCCGGTTCTCCCATTCTCCATCCTACGTCTCCATCTCCTCAGGTCAGATTTCCAACCCACCTGCCTGTGCCTACAGCACTTCAGGCCAGGTACCCAGCCTCTGTAACTGGACCCATTGTTCCTCGGGTTGGATTTTAAGTTCTTCTGTCAAGGCCCCATGCTCTTCAGATAAAGCTCCTAGCCCACAGGTTAGAGCCCTTAGCTCACCGGTAGGAGCTCTTAGCTCCTCTGTAGAGGGTCCCAATTCTCAAGTTAAGGTGCCATGTTCTCCTTTTAAGGCCCCATGCTCTCCAGATGGAGCCTCTAACTCACAGTTAGAGCCAGTAGCTCATCAGTTAGATTCCCAAGCTCTGCTGGAGAGGGCTCCAGTCCTCTAACTGCAGGCCCCAGACATGTAATCAGGTCTCCATCTGCTCCAGACAAGGCTGCATGTTCCCAAGCCCAGGCCCCTAGGTCTCAAACCAGGGCCCTGGATTCCCAAGCCAGAGCCCCTATTACTATAGTTCATGCACCTGTCTCACTCCCTGCTGAAAAGTTCATCTGAGACCCAGCAAAATGGCTACCTTTGTTTAGTCACATAGAGGACTTTTTCCATCAGCCAATATGTGGTTTTCTGACTGGGAGGTACAAGGTCTCCTACCGGTGGGCTAATGAAAATCAGGTCTTGCAGCTGTTAAATTGTTCCATGGTAGAGAATACTAAAGCATTATGAGATTAATATCAAAACAGCGAAAGCCATTTCAAAAAGAGTGCTATTGAATAAAATGTGATCAAAAACATGTCTTGCGGCTGTTAGATGGTACTATGTAGAGTATACTGAGGCATTTTGAGATGAATTTGTCCAAAATTGAGAAAGCTATTTCCAAAAGAGTGCTATTACAGCTTTATTACATTCCATAAAGGACAACAATTAATGTTTGATGAAAATCATGTCTTGCGGCTGTTAGACGGTACTCTGGAGAGTATACTGATCCAGTTTGAGATAATATCTCAAAAATTGAGAAAGCCATTTCAAAAACAATGCTTTATTTACTTTAAAATATTCCTTAAAAATCAACGATTGATATTTAATGAAAATCATGTATTGTGGCTGTTAGATGGTAGTATGGAGATTATACTGATGCATTTTGAGATGAATATCCAAAACTGAGAAAGCTATTTCATAAAGGGTGCTATTAAAGCTTTATTACATTCCATAAAGGTCAACAATTGATATTTGATGAAAATCATGTCTTGCGGCTGTTAGATGGTACCATGGAGATTATACTGATGCATTTTTACATTAATATCTGAAAAACTGAGAAAGCTATTTAAAAAATGGTGCATTTTTGCATGGAAATATTCCTAAAATATCAACAGTTGATATTTGATTAAAAGCATGCGTTGTGGCTGTTAGATGGTATTATGAAGAGTGTACTGTTGCTTTTTGGGATAAATATTTCAACATTCAAAAAAACATTTAATAAATGAAATGTGTACTCTCTCGTATAGAAACCGAAGCTCTGTGTGATGCACTTTTACCCTGGTCCCTAACTACTCCATTCCCGATAGCTACAGTATTTCTTGTCCGACATTCGGCACTCGGCAGTCGGCACGGCCGAAGACAGTGTCTCGTAACCGTGGAGCATGCGAATGTGTGAATATAAAACTATCTTTACCGCGGTGCAAAACCGAAGGCACTAGATCAAATCGGTAGAGGTACACTAGTGTGGCATGTGCAGTGATCAGACATTGTTGATACTTGTGATTTAAATAGAGAGACAGTGTTCACGAGTTTCAGAGTTTTTTTGTAGTTCGTTCCAATCGATTGCTGCTGCTACTGGAA